>APFE031230783.1:0-14209 GCA_000404065.3 Pinus taeda
TCTAGCTTTTCCACAATTATAACAAATAACCTATCCATGACCTCTGCCATCCCCTCCTCCTCTTCCTCTCCCTCAGCCTTCGAATCCTCCACGTGTTGCATCCGCTCCCTGGTCCGGAAGCTGATTTTTCGCCTACATCCGATATGTAGGAGTCCGCTCCATCATTAATTCATAGCTTCAGTGGTTTCATTCATCATGTCCAACCGATTTACAGAAGGTAAAAAACAATTGTTGCGGTGTCTGAACAAACTTCTGCAAGAGGTGACAATTATCATTTTCGTGCTTCGTGATAGATAGTGCACCATAATGGTACTCCCGTGTTCGGTCCTATGATATTTTTAGGATTTAGAGGCATAGGACCTCCTCCAATCAGGTAATTCTAATAAACATGGCAATGATCCTTATCATGTCCTTTCTCTTTGGATTTTATACACCATACTTCAGTGCGCAACTCTGGCTGAGCTTCATTTCCTGTTTTTGAGCTCTACAATTCCATGTGTAAACTTGCTAGTTGCGAGTGAATCTATTGTACCACAACATTTGTATCTCATACTGGTGAGGCTTCCAACCTCATCGCGATTTCCACAGCCTCTGCTTGTGTTCCTATCTTCTATTGCGATAATGGTAATATTAGGTGGGGCAACAATGAAGCAATGTACTAGTCTCTCTGTTGATCATCCATGATGTTCATATTAGCCTGCCGGATCAGGCATTTTAGCCTTTGATCGAAGTCCCACAAGGATTCATTTACCATTTGTTGTATCTCCTTAAACTTTGTGACAAAATGTTCCTAAGACTAGTAGGCTTCTGAAATTCACTGTTTAACGCTTGCTCAGTCTATGCCAACGTCACGCGAGGTCTGTCTTGACAGAACTTGATATACCAAGTTAGCACCCTATCCTGCAGTGTTGTGATCAGTTGCGCTTTCTTTAGATTATCATTAGCGATCTTCTTAATTTTAGGCATGTTATATGCTTAGAGAAATTTATTTCAATTTTACAGTTAGCTTAATATCTTTCCCAGATTAGCAATCACATCAGCATTAAAGTAAATTGCAGATAGAACATAAACAAAGATCACATAAGACAAGCCAAGACAAGAGGATACAAGATGTGGCACGAGCTAGGGACAAACACTAATGTGTGGAAACCCTTGATCAATTACTCTTATATGTTCTTTAATAGTTTAGTAGAGAGAGAGAGAGAGATAGTACATATACAACAGAAGTCAACACTTTGACTTATCCAAATAAGAGCATAGATCATCTCTAAGAAGATGATACATGAGATCGTTGAAATCAGTTGAATACATGCTGCTTCAACTGATTCTCCAAGGTGACTCCTTCACCTATCATTGTCTTGCATCTCATCATCATGTTGCAGCTCACCATGTTGCACCCATCATCACTATGCTGGACCTCATAACCATGCTACACACATCATACTGTTGCACCTTATGTTGCCACTGTTGTCCAATGTGTCATTGCTGCACCATGCTACCACAATTGTTCTATGTGCCATTGCTACTATCCCATTGTTAGTGACATTGTCATTCCATGTTTGGCATACTGTTGTCCCATTTGTTATGCTCCAACAAACATCATAGCATTGTTGTCCCATTTGCTTGTTGCGCTAAGCACCATTGCCTATTTGTCCCATTTACCATGCTATACTAAGCACACTTGCCTAGTTGTCCTATTTTGCATGTTGTACCTTGTTTTTGTCCTGATGAGTTTGTAGCACCATGATTGTTGTTGTCCCATTGTAGCCTTGTTGTACCATGTCATTGCTTGTTGTCCTATTTTCTATGCTCCACCAAGTGACCTTATTGTCCCATGTATCTAGCTTCCAACACACCATACAAACGTTGCTCCAATAAGTGTGTACTAGTTCACAGTTTTGAGGTTTGTTTGGTTGCAACAAACTAGGTCTAGTTAGGGCACATAATAGTCCTTAACCACCCTTTTTTTTGTGCCCAAAAACACTCCCAAGAAATGTGGCTTCCCTTCTTTGAGGAGCCAAGGGTGGCTGCTTCAATTCTGGGGTGCCCTAGCCCTTGTCTACCCTTTGGCCTGCCTGTAATTTATTGCGGCACCCTACAACAAGACCGTGTAGGGTTACAACTCCCTTTCCATGGATCTGCACCCCTCCAAAGTGACCTCAAAACTATCCTATGCTAGCAGCTCTTCTAGCAAGGGAACTAGGCCCCTTCTCCACCACTTCAGACCCCTGGAATAGATGTAAAATAGTCCTCATTTTACACGTTGTCCCTGCCTCTTCTTGTTGCAGCTACCACAGGGAATTATCCTCCTTCAATGAGCTCTCTTCCTCCACAAATGGATGCGTAGAGCTTTCATAGGCTAGGGCTTGCTAGGACTGCGGATAGGGATTCTAAGACCTCCTCCATAGCTGCATAGATCCTCCTTCTTAGGACTTCATTAGGGCATCCTCCTTAGGAATTTGTTAGGTCTTGTAGAGAATGTGTCTAGGGATTCATACTAGGGCTCCTTTACCTTCTGCGTTTTAGGGCTTCCTCTCTTAGATTTCTCTTCCACTAAAATTCAAAACAAGTGGGGAGAAATCAAGAGTGAAGTGTGTGTGTAAAATGACTCTCAAGTGGGGTCTATTTGGTTGTTGGCCGACCTTGACGAATTGTCTATAAACACAAATAAATTCATAACTCCATGAATACTTATTGGAATCGGATGATCTTTAAATCAATCCTACACCTCTTGATGAGAGGGATCCAAGAAAAATATTAGCTTCCATAAATAAGATGACCCACATGGAGTTTGGCCATATTTTCCAATTTTAACAGATATGCTGCGTTGTCTACAAAACATTTGCAAAAAACTAGAATTGCTTGGGGTCTTCGCTCCCGGCCCCTTTAAAGATCGACATCTTCATTACATTTCCCATGTTGAATGGTTGAGGCAGAGGTGGAGGTGGAGGTGAAGGCATAGGTGTATGTGGCAGAGGTGGAGGCACATTTCATTATTAAATAAATATGTGTATGATTCAAGGCACATAATTAAATGGTAGGATTTCCAAGTAAGTATATAGATGATTCTAATGGTATGAAAATATTTACTTTTATGATAAATTAAATTGATCATGAATTGGATGATTGACAGGTGAAACCAGACGGAGAGTTCCTGCTAGAGCCTCTACACATTCTTGGCCTAAGACAGACAATGTTACAGAGGCGAGCTATCATCCAGGTTAGAGTGCAGTGGAAGAATTTTAGCCCAGAGGAGGCCACCTGGGAAGACGAACATTTTATGACAGACTTATCCTAAATCGTTGAAGGGCCAGGAGTAAAACACTAAGGATGGTGTTTTTCTTGAGGGGGGGAAGATGTGACACCCTAGTGTAAAATTAATTACAAGCATTTACTTTATGTTGCATTTAGTTTGATTATTGTAAAGAGTGGTAGAATCCAGTGAAAATTTGGATTAATTTTTTAAATGAAATAATGATTTATTGTGAATAAAGAAATTCAAAATTCAAGAAGGTTGACTCAAAAAATGAATTCCAAACTCTAGAGTAGTTAAAAGAAGTTGAAGACAGATACCTTCTAATCTAGAGATAAAAGGGAATCTTAGTGAAGAGAAGGGGTTCTGTTCTTGGAAAAATAAAAGTGGTGAAGTCTGTGTAATGGCAAGATGTTGCCTAGGAGGTATCCAGAGCTAGACATGAGAAAGTGGAGAACTTTGATACATGCAAGAATTTTAGGCTAGCCTATGGTCTTGATGCCTAACATTGATTTCACCAGAAAAATTGTTGTTTACTACTCTAGGGAGGAGCTCGGGGGAAGAAGTGGATGTTGTTCCCCTTCTCACGGATGGGTGGACCATATCAGTCTTGTTGTATCAAGAGATAAGTGTATCTGTTCCTCTGTGGATGTTACTTTTTTTAAGAATATTCTGTTTCACTGATATTATAAATGAATTGTATAATGGAACTATACAACAAGAGATAATTGTATCTGTTCCTCTGTGGATGTTACTTTTTTTAAGAATATTCTGTTTCACTGATATTATAAATGAATTGTATAATGGAACTATACAACAAGAGATAATTGTATCTGTTCCTCTGTGGATGTTACTTTTTTTAAGAATATTCTGTTTCACTGATATTATAAATGAATTGTATAATGGAACTATAGGCACGACTGCTCTTAAGCAGTTTTTCATGGTTAAAATATTGGTTACTACCTATTTGGTTAAGTTTGTAAGTTAAATGAACTCTTGAACCTCTTTATGAAACACTAAGGATGAGAACAAGCTTATTTATAAATCCCGTGTATGTAAATGACAATAGTCTTACTTCTTTGCAGGATTTAAACACGGATGAGTCACAAATAAGTTGGTAGCACTAAAGAACTTAAACTTGGCTACTCACACAAGAAACCCTAGGTATAGCCTGATTGTATGAGTTAAAGGTTTGACTTCTTTTCATGGTTGTTAATAGGAGAGACAGAAACTATTAATAGAAGAAACATAAAAATGTTAAGAAAACCTAGAACTGCAAGAGAGGGGAACCCAAATTAAGGGAATAGAGATATGGTTTTGGTGTACACCCTCATGAAACTTAAGAAGTACAACCATATCGAGACGAATATCATAATAAACAACCAAACTAAATATTGTTAACATTAGTTAACCATTATTACTCTTACAAGAATGTTTAATGTGGTTAGAAGCTGAGACCCTTGTCCTAGGAAAACCAGAACTTGGGTTTAGTCCTCCTCTGGGTCAATATTAACAAGACATAATTTAGAAAAACATCCATCCTGTATATATATATATATATATATCATAATTTGCAAGTACTGTAAAGATTAAACAAGAACATGTGATGTAGATTCGAAACCACAAGTAAACAGAGAAACAACCCGAGATTTGGCGTAACCAAACTATAATGGAAATGAATAACCATTACAATAAACAATCTCGATATGAATACAAATGCATGCAATGACGTAATCATCCATAGATTTAATTCTTGTAAAAACCCTTGTTGTGGAAAGAAACTAACAAAACAACCAAGAAGCCATAGAAACATATATCTATATAATTGTTCAAACCATATTTACTCAGAAGTCGAACTCAATAAATAGATAAATAAATAAATATATATAAGGCATATAAAAGAAAACAGTTATAACAAACCAACAATATGCATGTAATGCCAAAGGGTGTAACGATGGTAATCATATAGCAGTATTCACTAATTACATATATACATTTTAGTTGCCAAATAAACTGATAAAGCTGCTCAATACCTACATTTTCACCAAATAATATATATATATAGATATAATATACATTTTCACCCAATAATATATATATATAATATCTAAATAAATCTGAAACTAAGATTTAATTGACTAACGAAAAAGATTACCTCAGCGATATGACCATCCAAATAAAACTAAAACCAAACTTTTGCCCTACAATCCAAAACTTGTTGTAAATCTGGCTCAACAATTCTATGGACATGCCAAATTCAAAATCAAACATTAAAGTCGCTACTAGCGCTCATACAGACGCTAACCTCTAGAATCAACCGATGATGTTGGCTGTACCCTCAAATCTCCAGTTACAAGTCACAATCAAGGTGATAACACAAACAACATGAAAGCAGAAATGCTATGAGACTCAATTTAACTGCAGATATTGTAACCAAAAATGTTGGAGGAAGAAATTCCGGTGCGTCTGATAATGAATACAGTCCGCCTTGCTCCATGAGATTTTATGACTCTAGTTTGATTGGAGGTGTCGTACTAGGGAAAAGCGCGTTCCATCATTAATTCCCTTAAGCATCCCATGGCTAACCACAATAGCGGATGGACCTCGCCTTTGTACGTTCCACCAAGCTCCTGCTTCAGTGTCACGAAGTTTGGCCAAAACCAAAATACTATCAACACCAAAATGCTGCGCACCTAATCGCCAAACACAGAAGGAACCCACATGCAATACATAACCAGCTGCCCGAGCAATCAAACGAACAGGATTTCCCCACATGTTCTCCCCATCCAACCACAACTCCACAAGAATCCGTTTCCCAGATTTTTCTCTTCTGATGATGTACAAGTCACGGCTATGAGAAGATATCAGCTGTACCTGGTCATACTGGAAGCTGGTATTAGTAGCATATATGTGAGGCAGTAAGAAATTTGTCAACCACTCACAGATTGTGCGACAATCATTATTATTATTATCGAATCCCTTTGGGCCTGTAAGTTTGTGCCAGTAAGACGCTGCAAACTGTAATCGCTCGGGATTCATATCTTCTATCGTCCGGGCCCCTAAATCGATGTGACCATTATTCTTATCGCCCAGAAACACCATATATATTATTCCATCCCCCCATTCGAACACATGCGTCAGCTCGAATGCCACGTGAGGAAGCACGTGACGAATCTCCCACGAAATAGGCGACGACTGATTAATCTGCCTCCTTGAGTTTACATCTACCAATTCCGTGGCAACTATATAGGGCAATCACATGCGAATGGAATTCGCGAATCGCAACGGCAATGGCAACTGTGGCAACAAACTCGTAATCTTCATAAACTTGTCACCCTCTATTATAAATGAAAAATTGAGCGAGGGATGTGTGAAACGACACGTTTCGTGCTCTGTCCATTTCCATTCTGGTTCCTCGGTTTTCATTGCCATAAAGTTGTAAGGACCGTCTCCTGCAGCTATGAAGCTGAGCACCGAGGATTCATTTGCAGAAAACTTGGAATCTTGATGCCACAGTTCCGCAAGGTTAAACCCTTCTCTGCGTCCTTCATATACAACCAGACGTCTTCTAGGAACCACGCCAGTTTCCAGCATCACAACACCATTCCCTGCTTTTACCACATGTACTTCTCTAGCCCTAACTGCTCTCTGGATATTGATTTCGTCTGAATTTTGCGCCTGAAATATTATGAGACTGTACCCATATTCATTGTTTTTCTGTTTCCATTCGTAGATCTTCTTGCGCGTCGCTTGCTTTCTGAGCAGACTAAACAGTGCTCGATCCGTACATCTCATTCTGGCTATGTCAGCAACATCACAGCGACTCAGAATATTGCCCAATATGGAAGGGTTCAGCTTTCCAAATGGATTCTCCATCAATAATCTCCACTGGAAAATTAAAACTCAACGTCCGACCACCCGCTGGAATTTTTTAAGGTCCAAAGTGAAGCCAAGTATCAAACCTTTTTCACAATTTTTCAAAGCCAAGTCCAGCGGAATTTTCTAAGATCCGAAGCAGAGCCAAGCATCAGAGTTTTTCAGAGCCAAGTCCTGTGGAACGTTGTAACACACACCTTTCTCGCCTACACGATCGTTATCTAACGAGTTGGATGCCAAATTGGATTTATTTATAATCGGTGGATATAAAAGGATTGAGATAACTACACAATAATTATTTTAAAATAAAATATTTGGAAAAGAGCGTATGAGGTTAAGGGAATTGAATGTAGTGTATTAAGATTAAAGTTGATTTTTTTAAGCCAGTTTTCATGCCACGAGTAGAAAAATATCATACTCTAACTAATAGATAAATTGGTTTTTTTCCGCATTTTGTTAGGTTAATTTTGCTAAAATTCCCTAAAGACCTACGCTCAGCGATATAAATTTAAGTTGTTTAATTTGTAAATTGTTTAATTTGTAAAGTTTAAGTTTTTTGAGGGTTTGAATGGTGTTAAATTTATTTATGCATTTAAAAATATATTTTAAGTAATAAGAAAACCACATTTTTTCAGAAACTATAACCTTAAATTTCAAGTAACACCATCATTTTATAAATTAGGCCGACTAAGTCTTTATTAAAATGCTTGTAGAATAAAGTTTGCTAACCGCCCTTAAAAAAATGTGAAAAATAGTGTTTGCTTAATAAACTAAAAATAATAACAATAAAATAATTGATTAATGTGATAATTAAAAGATGAGTAATAATTGTATTAAAATAAAATATATTAATGTCACCGTTATTAAAAGAATGTGAAAAGGAGTGTTTGCTTAATAAACTAAAAATAATAACAATAAAATAACTCATTAGTGTGATGATTAAAAGATGAGTAATAATTGTATCAAAATAAAATGTATTAATGTTAGAGGGAGAGTGAGATAAAGGTCAAAATAAAATAAACATATTTTTTTAGGGTTTTTAGTAGAAATTTTGTCAAACAATCTCTTGTCAAATAATGCTTATTTGTTATTTAAATATATTTTTAAAAGCGTAAATGAATTAGTCACTCATAAAAAATCTTGTGGCACTTGGATTGTATAGAACTTAGAGATTAATTCCAACACATTCCTAATTTCGAGGAAATTTGACCATAAAATATGGTTAAAAAACCTCCAAAACAAAGATCAGTTAGATCAGCGCCAAAAGAAATATTAAAAAAAAAAAATGAACAAAGAATGTTGAAAAATAATTAATAAAAATATTCCCCTTAATAATAATTGTTTTACTGAAAAATGTGGAAATTTTTTTGAACAATAAACATAAAATAATTGTTTTGTTGAAAGACTCAAAGTTCAAATGGGAGATTCAGGAAAATTTGGAAATAGAGGGAAAATTAAAAGTGAAAAGTTAAAGAAGCCCCTAGTGTCACATTTCTATGTGAAAACACATTACTCAATATAAAAACAAAAAACAAAAAAAAACAAAAATTAAAGGATTAATTTGCCTTTACCTAACCCAATACCATTTTAAGTTTTCAAGTTTGATAATGCTTGAGATAGACTTGCTTGTAGATTTCATAAGTTATTAAGTATTGTTGAAATGTTACAACATACAACTTTAGGCACGAGTGTTCAACTTAGGATAATGTGATTAGTATCGTTTAATTGATAACATTACATCGGTACATTTATATATATATGTTCTTGAATGACCCCTTAGTTACATTAATCTCCAATAAATGCTTGTAGTGGAAACTTCTGGAGAACATGGTCTAATTCTTATACCTGTCCCTGTCTCAGGAGATGGATCTCATCAAGGTAACTACTCGCCTAACTCGCGTTGCCCGGGGTTCATTCACCTTCTTCAATATAGGGATTCAGGATGCTTCTCTCTCTAAGGGTTGTAGTCATTTCCATGGTAATTTTCCACCCTTTCCTGCTGAAACTACTTCAGGTAGTCTAGAATGGCGGAGTTTAAAGATGTAGCTTAGGAATTTGAAGGTTCCTTGTTGTTGTTGTGTGATAACTTAAGGAAATTACTTTTCTCATCTAGGTTCCTATTTGTCGATGTGCAACAAGGTCGAATAGTGGCTTGGTTCTGGATGTCGTGTGTAGAAGGCAATCTGATGGTTGTAGTGGAAGCAAGGCGATTTTAGGTAACCCTTGATACCCTTCTCTGGAAATTCTATAGTTATCTTCAATTTTCCCCTTGATATCCTATGCTATCTGTATATATTTGTCAATTATATGTATTTATGGTTTTCTTACAGTTCAAGGAACCCCCTTCTAATGCCTTCTTGTGATCTGTGCAGGTATTACACTTTCTTACTCCACTTATGACCGTCAAATTACTAGGAAATGTGCTAAGGATTGTTCTACTTATGTGTTTTCCATGTATTTTTAGACCTTCTACCAAGAGGCTCATTGTGATATGATGAGAGAGGATTTTTCTTTTGTTAAAAACAATGCCAAAGTGGTCATTCAAGCCTGAGATATTTATCTGAGTTCTAGCTTAGACTCTCGCATCAAATCTGTTAGACTTCGGGTTTCTTAGTACTGTGGCCTACTATTTACTTTTGTTTATTACATTGCATTTTCATGGCCAGTTAATGTATAATAATGGGAGAAAATTGTGTACGCGTCAAACCCTCTTTTCATATGATTTTTGTTGGTCATTTAACCTTATGGTTTGTAATATGTTTATAGTAAAATTTATAATTGTTAACAGTGCTACTATGGTAGCTATTTGTAGAAAGACTGTAAAAGAAAATCGATTTTGACTGTACTTTGATGATGTTAATTAATGTTACAGTTATTGCTATCTTATACTTCTTGCAGATGTAAATTATTCTTGTAGTTATGGGTTCAATAGAGAATAGATTTTGATTAATATAGGTTAATATGTTATGTACCCTTACTTTCAATTACAATTGTATGTTGCTTGCAATACTCATTTTTTTGAAGGTTTATTTTTAGCTACATTCTTTGTCTGATATATGAGACAATGGAATTATCTTCTTGCTAGGCCACTATCCAAGCTAGGCTAGAAGGCTAACCTAATTCTCTGTTAGTTTTCTATCTAAGTTCCTTGTAAATAATCTTGTAACGCTTACCATTATTTTAGTTTTCTACTTGTTGTTTTTAGTTAACTAGGATAACTTATTTCTTTTCTTGAGTCATTATCAAATTCTATTATTCAACTAGTTCCATATGGAATAGTAATTGGTTTGTTCTTGCTGATCATTAGTGAGAATTACGAAGGAGGACTAAGGTCCTACAGATTTACATATAGAATATTCACACTTACGTATTTCTATTCCATTAACTTTTGTATAACACTATTTCTGTATATATCTTCTTTATTGCTTACACAAATCAGCCATATAGTACTTATCTTTTGCCTCGCTAGTATTCACAAGTATCTTCTCCACCTTCTACAAAGCAATGTTGTTTCCTCCCAACCACGAGATCAGTCACAGATTGAATCTCCCCTCGTGCTCTTCTCACAAGCAAGGTATTCTGTAACCGCATGCAGCTAGTTCTTCTGTGACTATCTAGTCCTAACCAGACTTAGTCCATCTAGCTTACATAAATATGTCTGACCCTTCAACAGGGATTGTAAACATAGTGTTTGTTACAACTTCGTCTTTTTCTCCCTTGTTTGGTTACCTCAGGTACCTATTACCCTTTTGGTTCCCATCTTTTGAGAATTAATTCTCAAGGACAATCTATGGCAGTAACCACCTGACCATAACTATTTACCCAACTGACAAGTGAGCCACAATTGGAAATTCCTTCCAAGATTTCAGCACTTCTACACAACTTAATGACATAATTTATTAATCAAACAAAAATTTAAAGATTCTAATTTGTCATCTTACCTTCCCTAAACCTAATTCATAGTATCATGTCTTTTAGTGTGGATAATTAATATTTACAAATTACCAAGAAATTTCACATCTCTACCCCCTTAGATTAAACACTGTCCCGATGTTGGACACTGTCAAACAAACCCAGATATGCTTCCTTCATAATTTTTTCACCTTCCCAACTAGCCCCTTTTAGGCTAAATTATTGCCATTACACTTTAAATTTCCACAACATTACTTCTCTCTGATCGATATGCGTAGGGGCTCGACCATGAATTTGTCATCTGTCTTGACTAACATGCATAGTCATCGAGAAATCTGTCAATTTCTCCTCCATCTTTAAACATACAATGTAATGTTTGAAACGGGAAATATAAACTCAAAATGGGAACTCTGGCCAAAAAATCCCGAAAAAACATCAAAAACAGTGCTAAAAATGAAAAGTGTGTATAGTGGAATGACAATTTTATTTTTTAGGAGTCAATTTTGGACATGTTTTAAAAATGGTAGTGACTACGAAATTTTCGTGCAAAATATAGCTTCAAAACGAAAAAGTGATGATACTGGAACAATGATTTTTTTTTTAGGGTCAATTTTCAAACTTTTTAAAAAATGCTAGTAAAACCAAATTTTTATGTGCCAAACAAAGTTGTTTATGAGGAAAAAAAAAACATTAATGTTTTTGGTAGAATATCATTTTTCTTTCCTAAGTATAAATTCAACATGTTTTCAACATTACATGCCATGGTTATTACACCTAAACATAGATGGACAAATTTACCATATTACATCAAGCACATTTTCCTGATTATCCTTATTTTAATTTTGAGCATGACAAATTCATAGGAGGCTAGGATTTCGCTAAAAAGAAGAACTGGAGTCAGATTATAGTGAATCTCCTCTAATGACCCTCGCTAAATTGATCACTCTCTCCATAAAATATGTTCACAAAAATTTCACAAGGAATCCCAGAAGCAAGTTTCATTTGTTCTAAAGAAACTTAGTTACACCTCAAGAACCTTATTACTCCCTTATAAATGTGTTCCCGAGAAATGAAGGTAGCATAACTTCATTTGCTATCAATAAATCCCAAAACCTAGATGCCAAAGGATTTTCTCTCAAGAATGAAATAATTGGAAAAAACAAGCAAGTTCCCATAAGATAACTCTAGTGTCAATCACAATCCTAATAATGCATCATTAGTGAAATCATACCCCACATGTAGAGAGAATACAATGAGCTACTTGCGACCACTCGATTTACTTTGATTAGAGTATCTAAGGCCATAATAATAATCTATTTTAATTTCTTTCCAAACCTTTAAAGGAAGGCCATTGTCATTGTCATCTTATGAACCACTATAATAACTTTGATGGCATTTTAAATATAGTTACATGGTATTTTCTGTTTGTCTTATTTTGTTGCAGGTGACTCATGAGGAGCACATGGATGCTAATACCACAATGGGAGACACAGCCAAAATGAGCAAACTAAGTTTGGACCTCCATTAACATCAATTACCACTAAGAAAGGATTACATTTATCAAATTCACTGCGAATATCTTAACAACAACATAAAAACATCTCCCTTGGCAACAATTCTAAAAAGTCAATTAGGTCAAGAATTTACACCCAATATAAGGAGACACCCCTATTAAAATGGTTATTCAATGTGTTGCTTCCCCCACTATTATCAATTAGATGTTACCCATCCTCATATCTAAATAAAAGAAAAGGGAGAAATAAAATAAATTAAAAGCACCCCAATGGGGGAAGTAATCGGGAGATGCAAAGAAAACTTTGAAAGAGGTTGCAGTATTCACGACGCGTGCAAACCATATGGTTACGCGACAATTGGGTATTCTAAAATCATAAAAATTTATTTGGCGACTCACGAGCGCGCATCGTAAAACAATAAAACTAAAACTTTATGGGTGTTAAATTTGTAATTTCAACCGCGCCATACCAACGCCAATACCACCGCAGTAAACCTCAAATCCGCCTGAACCATATCGCACCGCTTTTTGTTAAAGGTGGTTTCCGTACTGAGAGGCTCCGATAAAACCTGGAGTTGACGCATGGATTGGGGTGACATCACCCTCTGACATTTATCGGACGATAAATGTCGGTCAGAACTTGGCATCCGATATGCGTCTGATTTGGTCCTCCATCCTCCACCGTCCGATCGTAAGGAAGGTATACGGGGTCTGCTAAAATTAAATGCATGGAGTAATACTTTGCCCATACCCTATGTTAATGATATGACATGTTTTTTTGGTAAAACACTTAATGTTTTTACGGCACATTATATTTATTTTTACGGAAGTATGGGCGTATTTATCGTATGTAAGTTTTTTATTAAATTGCAATGAATCGTATGATATATGTTTGGTATGAGCGTTGACTCCATGTTAAGTGGATTGCACACGGGAGGAGCTAAACCGGGTTCGCAGCGAATGAAGAACCAGGGAATGAACGCACAGCAGTGCGATGAAAAGAACAGAGTATGAAATGAAAAGAATAGAGCATGAAATTTTTGTATGGTGAAGTTTTTATTCATTGTAATGAGCAGGCATGTAATTTCTTGTTTTGAAGCTACATATGTAAAAGTTTGTTTTACAACAGTATATGTAAAAATGGTTTTACATCAGTAAATGTAAAAACGGGTTTTACAGCAGTAAACCCAGCTCAGTAAAACTCTCAGGTGAAAACAGAGTTTTGGTAAAATATTGTTTTAGTAAATCCCTCTCAGCAAAGAGGATGAATATGTCTCAGTAAATTTATTTTAATGAATGGAAATCTTTTATGGTGGTGCAATACTCTGTTCTGTGTAATTTTTTTTAAAAAAGCTTCTCTGTGCAAAAAGATCCTGGAGTAGAAGAAACTGAGCATTGCCTCTATATGCATGAATATTGTTTGTTTTTGGGATTTTATCTGAAAAATCCCCAACAGTGGTATCAGAGCAGGCTTAGGCTCTTTGCAGGTGACAAAGAAACTGAAGGGAGGAGTCTTTTGGTTGCAGCAGTCAGCTGTTTTAAAATATACAGTCAAGAAATTGAAGCATAACTAAGGAAGCAAGGAATGGCCAGCACAAGCACTGGTATGGATATGTTTAACACCCAGCTCCCACAGTTCAATGGGAAGAACTATG
>APFE031230784.1:0-10447 GCA_000404065.3 Pinus taeda
AAAGCATGGAAGAAGATTTTTATCCATGAAGATTTAGATCCACTTTATTATGGAGTTCCTTAATCTATAAATAGGGTATGTTACAATACCATACCATGGGCCAGAGCCATGGATTTTCAATATCAAATGCCGAAAAAACCATAACTCATTTCATATGAAACTTTCTCATATGATGTTTTGTTAACGAGCAATTGCACCATATGTTGCAAAGAAATGTCATAAGGCAGGAGCATATTACTTTATTTTAGCTTATTTTATAATGGTAAAATTAACAAAGGTTTCTTGCATAGAAAAAGGAGAATGATGGAATGGGAGGTAGTCAAAGTATTTTTACAACGATAGGTGTAATTGTCATGGAATTGGATGGAACATACATGATTAGATAGTCGTATACATCAAATCATTGTCTTCCTTTTGAATCCCCACCTTTCAACAATGAATTCATTTGATTTCTAACTATTATCCAACAACTCCTTGCACATATGTGTTCTTAAGCCAAAGTGCCAACTATTCCAGCAAGAGGAAGAAGGAAATGCTAACTATTTCAGCCATTGTATGGTTGTCCTGAAGTGCAATTACATGGTCAAGCTGGACCAAGCAGTTGAGAAAATCCATGCCGAAAAGTATAATGGAGTTGGATTTGGTCCACACCAAGAGACTTCACCATCCATTCTCCAAATGGAACTGATTTATCTTCTGCATCTGCTACCTATCAACACTCACAAACGATACTTTAGGTGGATGTGCTAATTATAATTACAATCACAATATAGCATATCCTAAACATTCCTTCACACTAATTCCTATGTTGATGTACATTTAGTGTTTATTAAGGGACTGTAAAAAGCTTGAGCGAAATCCTGATAGATAGATCAAAATTTGTAAGCATAGGAATGGAAGAATGCATGTGACTTTTTTGTATTTACTTCTTCACAAATTCATTCCATCACAGTGTTGAGATATATTTGAAATGCAATCATCGCATCCAGTCATCGCATCGAGTGTCATGTTAACTGTTTTTCGTTTATGGAAATAACAATATTGTAGATGTAATGCTTTTCATGTTTTCTATTTTTATGTTTTGGTTTGAGATTCACATTAACTCTTTCGAAATAGTGTATGAAAGCAACTATTTTATCATTCTCTAAAACTTGGTTAAAAAATAATCTATATTTAAAGACCAGATTAGGAATTGTGGGTGTAACAACTTTTATTGAAGTAGATATTGTCACATCATGTTGAGTACCATTCACTTTGGGCATTGTCTTGCTTTCTAGAATATGTTAAAACCACTCGAGAAAATTTTCCTTTATTTCAACTGGTTTATAAAGTAGGATAATAACATATTTTGATCAGTGCAATAAGTTTACAAAATTGATATAATTATGAAAGAAATGTCCATTACAATGAATATCGTTATTTATGCATCCCAATTAAATACATCGCGACTATCTAAGTAGTTGTAATAACATTTTCAAATAAAGTAAACAAAACAAATGCATTCAACTGTTCCCTTCACAACATCTGTTGCCGAAATTGTTTCACAATTCGTAGTAATAACACTTACGAATCTAGACATAGGAATGCTAAACAAGAAAATCCAATGGTATATTTTTATATTAACACACATTTCTCTACCAATATTTTTCTTCCAGAACTTTAGGAGGTCAAACATATATATAATTAGTTTCCATTATGAGTTTCTACATCAAATCTGAGTCATTTTAAGCAGTATTTTTTTGTCCCATGATTATATCATTAGCCTTTTACAACAACACACCCTTTTGATGAAAATAGAATCTGATGATGAAGAATTTGCCACTATGATATGAGAGGAAGATGGCACTCTGCATTGAAGCATAACATGGTCAAGGATAATAGGCAGTCCAATGTTTTTCTATCGCCATCGTTGTTTTTTCCATTTTCATGCAGTGAGGAGCTCATCGTGACAGCTTGTGGGCTAGATCACTACCCATTCTACAATTGTTACCTTCATCCCTGATTCTATTTGTAGCTGTTAGAATGGAGTTAGACGTTGTCGATTATTCTATCGACCTAAATCCCAATGAGTTGATTTGGATGCTTCCTCATAGTGTGTCATATTCTGGTCCTCATTGAACATTGTTTCTCCTGTAGACAAGCCCACTATCTATAACTGAGCTTTCTAGGCCATCAGTGCCCTACCTGCCAACTTCTACTCCCCCCGTTGCATCTCTTAGGCTTGACTGCCCTCCACACTCTCCTTCTTTGCTCAACCTTCTTGCCGCTTGCATTGCACCCTCCCCTACCTTTGATTCCATTTCTCCTGAGGCATCCCTTCACCCTACATCATCTCGTATTCCCATTTATTTAGGGTTGTCACAACCTGGGATATCCTCTATCCATCACTCAACACCAGACAACAACCATAACCCTACCTCTTTTGAGAGAAGTTTTCCTATTCCCCCTAACAACTTCAATATTCTGGTAGTTAACCCTTGGAACTCCTCCCCTTCTCCACAAGAAGTCTCACAAGGCAATCGCGACCCCTTTCGGGGCCATCCAGATGCTCCATGGACTAGTAAGGCTAAGAAGAGTAAGTGTGTCAAGACCTTGAGCAAGGACATCAATCTTAGATTTGTTGAAGGTATCATTATGGGAAAACTGGTGGATACCGCCAATAGGGTTCTATTGTGGCATGTGAGGGGAAGAACATATTCAGCTAAGAGGCTTCGCCTCTGGACCTTCGAGATTTGGGGCACTTTACTCAAGGAAATTATGTCGATCACCATTCTAAGTCGAGGATTATTTGCCCTCAATTTCCACCAAGAAGAATACATATATTGGATACTCTCCCACTACTGGCATATTGAAATGGACCCTATTCTTCTAAAACGATGGAGCCCCCTCTTCAATCCAAAACGAGAGTAGTTGGGTGCTGTCCGATTTGGGTTCGTCTTCTAAGGATACCCCTACACGTTTTCTCGCAGGACATGTTTATTCACCTCAAAAATGCACTGGGTACCTATTTGGATCATGATTTGTCATATGCAACTTCTAACAACAAGTCTATGGCCTGCATACTGGTTCACCTTGACACTAGAGAAGGATTGGAGGAAAATATTACTTTGTACTGGAATAATTTCATTTGCAAACAAACCCTAGACTATGAGGGAGTCCCCTTCAAGTGTAGAAGGTGTCACAAGGTAGGGAAGCTATATGAGGAGTGCTCCCTTGTCCTGTCAGTGACTTGTTTATCAGAAAAAGGCACTAAGAATCCACAATCTAAAGATCCTCTGGTGGAAGAACAAACTCCTCATGCTACTAGTCTGATGGGTATGTATGCGGATACTTATCTACCAACTTGTTTTGCCTCTCTGCAGCTTACATCTCCGTCCATGATGATATCTCAGACTACTGCAGTGGTTACTCACACCACGAGTACTCTTCCTTTTCTATGTTCTTCTATTTCTTTTGTATGCACTTCACAACAATTACATGTTTCATATGCATCCATTTCTAGCTTGTCCACATTCCCTCTCACATGCCTACTCGATCATCCTTCTAATATCTTCTCCACTACGCCACTCTTTGTCACTGGAGCTGACTCCATCACTTCACTTAAGCCCTCCACCACTTCTCAACTTTCACATCCATATAACCTCTGACCTCGGGTATCCATCCCTCCTAGACCATCCTGATAAGGTCTCTCTTCCCTCCCTATTGAGACTAAACCCACTTGAGGGAACCCTTCAGGATTTTGAGAGCTATCCTTCTTGTCAGGGTAGATGTGGCCCTAAGCAGACATACCAAAATTGATAGGGTTCTTAAAGGAAAGAACATCCTTATTCAAGATGATCCATGAAGTGGTTGTCCCTCAACTTCAGAGGGTTTGCTAGCCCTGCTAAAAAAATATCCCTCAAGAGGTTCCTGGATACAAAGCCATTTGACATAATTTATTTACAAGAAACCCTCTGGAAGGAAGAGTAGGTTTCCTAGATTCTTCACTCTATGATGTATGGCTTGTGCTTTCATGCCTAGATGTCAATGGATGATCCAGGGTATTGAACTGGGCATTAGTACTCGATCCATCAACCCTATTTCTATATGGGGGGGACCTAGATTCCTAGGAACGGATATCTTTTCCTCAGAGATGGGAGAGAACTTTCATATCATCAATGTCTATGCATCATATCATAGTAGGGTGGAGTTCTGGAATCACCAATTGCAACTATCGTTGATGAATTCTAATAACCTAGCTTTGGGTGGAGACCTCAATTTCACTATTCATCATGAGATCTATTTGGGACATCATACACAACTAGATCTCCTATCATAATATATGGAACATCTCCTGGAACGACATCATCTGATGGAGATCCCCATGAACAAAAAGAAACTAACATGACATAATAGGAGAATTGGTGATGCTACTTTGCATAGGCAATTGGATTGGTTTCTCATCAAAGAGGACTTGCTTGCTACCCTCTCCAATTTTCTTCAATGGGGAGGATCTGGGAGTGTCCTTGATCACTACCCCCATCTATTTGGAACTAGTTGGTCCATCCCTAAAGCCTGGAGCACCCTTCATGTTCAACTCGACCTAGTTATAGTGCCCCAAATATCACAAATTGGTTACTGATTTTTGGAGAGACCAACCTCCTTCCCAAAGGCGGAACCTAGTTGAAGGATTTTGTCAAAACCTCATGGAACTTAAAAATATCTCCATTCAATGGGCCAAATCTAAATGATCTAGAGACAACCAGACTCTTTGTGCAATTGAGACTAGCTTTCCAATCTTATGGATGACCAAGGTCATGGATTCATCTCAGTTGAAGCTAAATCTACCCTCACCGAGGTAGAGGCCTAAAGGTCAACTATTCTATGGGACCGAGAAGACAGTTAGAGACTTAGAAGTACATCCATCTGGCTAAATGCAGGGAATGACGATACTAAATTCTTCCACAATTATGCCAAAGGAAAGCGAGCTTGTAACACCATTTGGAAAATGTCTACTGATCATGGACAATATGCTCAAATGTTCCATCAACTAGATCATTTGGGAAATTTAGTTTCCAACAGATTTTCAAGGCTCCAATTGGGATTTCGCTCACAAAAATCATTTGTATTGCTGGTCATTTCCCTTGCTATGTTGACCCTGACATATCTGAATAACTCACTAAACCTATATCTATGGGCGAATTGGAGAGCACCTTGAAATGGTTCAAGAAGGATAAAAGTCTAGGCCCAAATGGATGGCCTATAGAATTCTATCTACCTTCTTTTGATAGTTTAGACATGGACCTACTCAAGGTTGTTGAGGAATGTAGGATTGCAGGGCACATGTATGAGGTCACCAATTCCACCTTCAATGCCCTCATCCCTAAGGTGGACTCCCCTCAATCCTTCAATGATTTCCAACCCATATCCCTTTGCAACTGCTTATACAAAATTATAGCCAAAATCATTACTAGTTGTAGCAAGCCTATTGTCTCGGCCAACATCTCATATGAACAATTTTCTTTCCTCCATAATCGACAGATCCATGAGGCCATTGGCACATCATAGGAATCTCTCAATTCTATCAAATTGAAGCATCTAAAAGGATCCATTCTCAAAAATCGATCTGTCAAAGGCTTTTGATCAAGTTAGCTATTTCTATCTTAGGATGTTTCTCACACACCTTGGATTCCCCATCCCTTTCATCCGATGGATTATGTGCTGCATTTCACTTGTCTCCTTTAGTGTACTTATAAATGGATCAATCTCCAATTTCTTCCATGCTGAGAGGGGCCTCAAAAATGGTTGTCCACTATCCCCATTACTTTTCCTGCTTGTCATGGAATGACTAAGCAAGCTAATCCTAGAGGAAAGAAGAGTTGGGTGACTACTAGGGCTCAAGATCACTGATCAATGTATTTTATCCCATCTTATTTTCGTTTATGATGTGTTATTTTTATCATCAGTGGCATACGAGACTTCAATACTTTCTATGATATCATACAACTTTTTTGTACAACTACTGGGATGGAAACCAATAGAACGAAGCCTACCATCACCTTCACAGCTTGCTCTCCTCAGGAATCCATACATGCTTATCCGAATTTTCCCTTCCAAAGTTTTCAATTGGATGATGAACTTAAATATTTGGTGTTTCATATAAACTCCCATGGATAAAAAAAAGCTACCTAGACTCTATTGATGACTAAGGTGTAAAAAAGGTTGCTTAGTTGGAACTACCAATTATTATCTAGAGCTGGGAGGATAGTTCTTATCAAATCAGTATTGGAAGCCACTATGGTTTACTAGTTGTACCTTGCTTGGATTCCTCAAGGTATACTTTTGACAATACGAAAAATATGCTCCAAATTTCTATGGAATTGACACAAGGAGGGGAAGTCATTCACTTGGGTGATATGGAGTTGTATTGCATTGCCCAGGAAATTGGGAGGATGGGCCCTCAAATACCTTCCAGCATTTTCACATGCATTGGCTGCCAAATTGGGATGGCTACTCCTAAAGCCCAAAAATTTGTGGAAAGATGTGGTCATCAATAAATACATTTGGCTACATAACCCCATGGATTTGGTTCGCCTTCCATATTGGAACAAACATGGTATCTCTATCATCTTGACGGTTGTATTACAAACTCTCCCGAGCATTAGGAATAGCCTCACTTGGTGAATTAATAATGGAACAACAATCTGCATTTGATCTAAATGATGGATAGGCTGTGGAAACTTATATTGACTTCCTCCAGACCTTAATTCATTCCTAAATGGCATGGACATATCCACGATTGCGGAAATAGTAGATCAACATAACACTACTATTTTCCTACAAGCTTGGAAATTTGCAACTACACTAGGCATTCGAGATCAGTGCATACAAGATTGGGGGAGTACATAAATGTGTTATCTGAATCACATGTACGAATATATAATCACGATGATGATCTCATATGGGCTTTGACAGTTCATCGAGTATACTCTCCCAAGATCAGATATCGAATTATACATGTTGTGCATAAGCCCCGTTTTCTGGAGGGGTGGTGGAGAGCACTTGGAAACCTAAGGCTCCCCCATGAACTCAACTCTTTATGTGGAATATCATCATGAATAAAACTCCTACAAATATCAACTTGATGAAGAGATCAAACTTTTGTTCTTCTTGGTGTGTAATTCGTCAATAGCACGAGGAATCGAATGATCATCTCTTCCTATTCTGCAGAACCTTACGACACATTTTGGGAGCAAGTCCTCTCCTCTTTGGACATATCTCAACGTTCGGAAGGGTGAAACATCAATGAGGCATGAAACGACTGGTGGAAAGCTTCCCCCAACATGAAGAATCACAATCTCCCCCTGATTATATGATGTCATACTTGGTTAAGTCAAAACAACATCAACTTTAACAATCTGCAAATTTTGTGGCCTTTGGTAATCACTAGAATCGTCAATAATTTCAATGAAATACTAGATGTTGAACAGTCCCCACCTTCTCTCACCATAACTCCTAAAGCCATCAACCATGAACATCCATGCGTATACTTCAACGGATATACCCAAGACCAGGGGTGTGGGGTATTCTTCTCCATTTATTAGACAATCACTCTTTTTGAACTGCATGGGGTTTGGTGCTAGCATAAACAATTTCACTGAGCTCATCTCACTCTTACATTTTTTATACTTTACATTGGCACATAACTGTAGACATATTCAGATATTTGGGGACTCTAAGATCATCATTAGTTGGTTATCTTTCACAACTGCATGTCATGTGCATTCTCTCAGGAACATTTTGGATGATGCATTGCCTTTAAAATCACAATTTGAACAAATTACCTGTTTCCACATTTACAAGGAGTACAACTAGGCTATGGATCAGCTTTCCAAGGAGGCAGCGAATCAACCTAGATGACAATTGTTTATCAAAGAATAGAGGCAGGGAGAGTTCTTCCAGTATTATCACAAGCCTTACAAAGACCAAATATAATAGAGGGCTGACAGGCCCCAATTTTCACAGCTTTTATGATCCTAATATATATCTAAAAATTTGCAAAACAAACATTTTGAATTTTTGTATAAATATTTACTAAATCTAAAGGCATACCCTTAGTGGGTAATTATGTATAGACCTATATATTTTGATGGCTATGTACACACATACATCATATGCTACCAACATTTACAACATGTAATTTTCCATTTATAATAGAAAATTATGATTTTACCCAGGGGAAAAAAACAAACCCTTTTGATTATCAAATCAATGCTCTTGAACCCTATGAGACTATGAATTTTTAAATCATACTCATAATGGTTTTATTACTGAGAAAGAAAAATTGGGTTTTCTCTAGTGACTCCACAACCATTTTTCCTTATGAAGATCACTCGAAACTAGAAAAGTGCTCCAATTTTTCAATTTTGTCAATGAGGCTCTGCTGTTAGTGAGTAGTGTTGTTGTTTCCCAGTTGAGAACCCTTGGACCTAAAGTCAACCTACGGTCTCGTTGGGTCAAGTGGTCCCCCATCAAGGATTGTGTCTTTCCAAAGTCATATAAAAAAATGCAGGTATGCTACACATGGTAGTCTTGATAGAGGAATTTACCCAATTTATCTTAGGTACTCTGACAGAACCTCACATCACATGCAAAGGTGAATTTCTACTGTAACCAACACATACTGATATAAGCTTACAAAGTAATCCAAAGGAGAAAACTTCCATAGTATGGCACTAAACCTTAAAACGCCCATATTAGCCTTTATAATGAATTTTTGCCAATAATTAGGTAACTTGGGTTAATTAGAGGCACTTTAATTTTAAATACGAAGATATTATTTTGATCTTTAAATAGAGACATGTGTATTGACTGTAGGGTTTCTAGGTTTTTAATCCTTCCTTTAAACACCTAATAAACAATTGTGAAGGAATAAGATGTAAAATTTAATCATGCTTATTTACATGCCTTGTAAAGAAAAACTTATTGTAGGAGATTTCATGGTTCCCAAATTGTGGTGTTGGTTTTGTATTTGCTAATGGGAGGACCCTTTGAACTTCCCAAGGTGGTATTGTAGTGATTGTTGAAAAATGTCATTGTTATATATCATAGTCTTCTGGAATGCATATGCTACATACTCAAAGGAGGTCTTTCTTGGTTATGGTGTACTTTGTGTGCATGACCTACTAAATATGTTCCTTTTCTATTTGTAATAAAGTTTGGATACCACATGAGTAAATAAATAGTTACCAAACATGTACTTTGTGTGCACAACCTACTAAACATGTTCCTTTTCTATTTGTAATGATGTTTCGATAGCATATCATTAAATAAATAGTTACCAAACATTCGACATGTTTATTTCGAATTCACTACACTATCACAATGTAATTATAAAGCATGGATGTTCATATGCATAATTGTCACAACAAGGTTATGTATCATGTCCAATAAGCAAGGGTTACACATATTACATCATGTCTTATTCTTGGATTTTTCTCCATACATCACAATAATATTGACAGAATGACGGAAAGGGCTACACGTATTACATCATGTCTTATTCTTGAATTTTGCTCCATAACATCACAATAATATTTACAGAATGATAGAAGGTTGGGTTTATTTACACTTGGTAGAAACTTATATTATTTACTTGTACAAGAGCTCAAACAAGAGATACATCAATATATTATAATAATGCAATTGAAGCTACAAAATACTTATCATTTCTAGTATTTTTTGTTGTCTTCTAACAATTCAGATGACCAATTATTACCATGTATGTGTGGTAAACCAAACATATGTAGTCAAAACTTGTAGACAATGCAGTCACAGTAGTAGTTGTTATGCTTGTACAATAATTGAAGGAAGAATGTCATGTAAGCATGGTGGCTACCAGAGAAGGTGCAACAGATACAGGTGAGAAAGTTCAAATATTGGTAATTGAAAGGAATAAAATTTGTCTAGAAAGAAGAATGAGAGAAGTGAGAGCCCATATTCTAAATGTAGTAGCTTAGAGTCAAGTTATGGATCATATGGTTCCTTTTGGATTAACTCTAAATTCATGTTCAGGTGCCTCATTCCAACATAGGGAAAATAAAATAACATATATGTAAGGAAAATTTAGCAAGCAGTTTTCATAGGTACATTCATACAAGCAATACTAAGGTACACAAACACAGATATTGTCACCACTATTCAAGATAGGAAATCCTTCCATGGATTACATTATTTTCATAATAACAAAAGACATCATGAGAATTATTCAAGTGATTTTGATGATGAAGGAAAACTATCGTGGCCCAAGTCCTATCGATTCCTATCATATTTGTCATTCAAAGCAACTAGAAGACATCATATGTTGTAGCTCAAGTTCAATGGGAGTTACATAATGGTTAACTTCAAACACGAGCTTTTAAAAATGGTGTTTTCATTAGAACTAAATATCATAATGTGAAAGGATCAA
>APFE031230800.1:34914-71237 GCA_000404065.3 Pinus taeda
GACTACCTAGATCTACATACTTCTGCATGGTAATTTTTCCCATCATGATATCTGCAATTTTTCCTACCAGGTGGATTCTTCTTGTATCTCTTGGTTTCCTTCTTGGTATTTTGGGACTCAACTCCTTTATTGTTTTTGCTAGAATAGGAATTTCTCTAATGGCTTGTAGCAAGGGAATCTTGATACAGACATTCTTTAATTCATCTATAAAATCATAGTTAGGCAACAAGATTTGTTTTTCCACCACTTTGTCAATTTGTAATATTTCAGGGAAAGGAGGTGTAGATGAAGATGCAGGTTGCTCAACAATAGGAGTTGTGAGGGTTGACTCGTTTTCTTTTTCTTTGTGGATGTTTGGATTTTGAAGAGATTCCTCCTTAGAACCTTTATTAACCTTAAGAGAATATTCCTCAGAAATACCTTGCTTTTGAACATCTATAGAAGGTTTTTCTAAAACTCTACCAGACTTGAGTTGTACATCATTAAGAGGTACAATCATATAGGTAGGAAATTGTTGTCCTTCTACCATGTAAGCATTCTGAGGATTTTTATTGTTAGGATTTGGCAATGGCTGAGTTGGTAGTTGATTTGTCTTTTGTTGAAATGGAAGCAAGAGTTGAGGATTTGGATTTTGTTGAGAAGGTCGTTGTTGTGGAAATGGTAATGAAAGTTGTGGGCTTTGATTTGGAAGTTGTGGATTTTCTTGGTTTTGAAAAGATGGGGGATATTGATAAAATTATTAAATGTTGTATAAGTATTTTGTATGGTTTCTGCCTAGTATTATATGGATTTGAGGTTGGGGCTAAGGTTTTTGCCAAGAATTCCAATTTGGTGGGGGCTGAAAGTTCATAGTATTGTTAAATCCTTGGTTTTGTTGCCCTGCCAAGGTTTTCTTGAAACAAAACACATGGTTTCTACTGAATTTGGATCTTCTTGAAAGATAGCTTTGAGCCTAGGGATTGAAGGGCAATCCTTGGCTCATGACTTTCTGAGCAAATCATACATGTTTCTACAACTTTTGCATCCAAGGGGCATTCTCTTAGAGCATGTTTCTTTCTACATTTTGGGCAAAAGATGGCCAAAGCATCAGCTTCTTTTTTTTGCTTGTTTTGAATTTTAAGGGTGTCAAGTTGTTCACTAAGACTCCCTACAATATTAGTTTTGAATTCATCAAGCATATTGCCAATCTTTGCCCTAATTACTGATCTAGTTGGAGATTTGTTTTCTCTAATAAGAGAAGGATCTCTAGGCCCCTTTCCCGTTTTAGATTTTCCCCTTGAGAGATGGACACATAGTTCTGCAATATCATGAAGTGGAAGTTGAGAAATATCTCCCTTCCCCATCATGTTTAAAATATCTATCCATTCATCTCTAATGGCTTTCAATAGAAGGGCTTTCAAGGTTTCCTCGTCTAAATTACTCATTTTCGCTCTCTTTAAGTTGTATTGAAATCTTTCAAGTAAATCCTCCAAGTTCTCATCTTCTTTTTGCATCATTTTGAATACCTCATCCTTATGATTAGTGGGCATACAATAATCCAGATATCTATCCAAAAATGTTTGTTTCATTTCATTCCAAGTTCTAATAGATTGAGTGACTAATCCCATGAACCATTTCAAAGCAGCTCCTTTCAGTGTTGAAGGAAACAGTTTGAGTTTTTGAGAGTCTTCCATATAGTCATACGTTAAGCACAAGACTTCAAACTCAAATAGAAATGTTTCGGGATCCTCACTTTGCAACCCATAGAAGTTTGGGAGGACAGATAGTGAAATGTTTTTCATTGTTGTATGGGTTTCCTCATTGGCTGTAGGGAATCCAAATGAGTTATCTCCTTCCCTATTTCCCCCATTATTACCTCTACCTCCTCCATTGTTACCTCCATTATTTCCTCTTCCTCTACCTCTACCCCCTCCTCCAAATCCATCTACTACTTCTTCTGTCATGATAGTTTCCTCAGTGTCTTTTGGTTCCTCTATTAATGGTCGACGAGAGAGAGTTCCTCCCTTTCCTGCTTCTTCAGGTGATTCTACTTCTTTGATTACAATATGTTCCCCTATAGAAGTGAAGAAAGGTTCTTCTCCTAGATCAGATTTAGTAGATAGTGTGGGAGAATCTTCTAATTCAGCTACTGCCCCTTGAATTCCAAGAATCCTAAGGCTGGGAGTATGAGTCTGGGATGGAGGTGTATCTTGTCTATGCCTTGAAGCAGCTGGAGTTGTGAAAATCAAACTTTTGGCCCTAGCTATGAACCTTCCCCTAGAATCTCTTGCTCTATGCATGTCATCATTTTTTTTATATTTTTTTTTTTTTCGGGCTAATAATTCTCTTTCTGATCTTCCAGATCACACTAGGTGCAAGAAGAGAGCATAATCAATAAATTATTGAACTAATAACTCTCTTTTCTGATCCTCCAGATCACAATAGGTGCAAGAGGAGAGCATACTTCAAGAAGTTATCAATTTTTCCCTTTTTTTTATGTAAGAGATCGGCTACCTAGTTACACTTCCCCGGCAACAGTGCCAAAATGTTTGGTCAATTTAGTATGTTCTAAATTGCTACATTAATTATCAATCCGGGAGTCATAAACTGATGAAGTGTGGCGCACTATATGTGCAAGACAACCTCTTTATTACTTTTTATTGTTTTCAATTTTATTTTGTTTTGGGATTTTGCCTTTGTTTGTTTCCTAATGCAAATGGAAATCCTATTCCTAAGTTTTAAGAATACTTTAGAAGGCAAGTATGGATATAGATTTAAGACAAGGTTTTATTTTCCTTATGATAACTTCCAGAGCTTAACACTTCAAAGGATCTCAAAACATACTAGTGATAAAATTAGTACTTGAACAAGAATGTAAATGTGCAGCTATTCAAATCAAACAAATAATGAAATACAGATCATGAAATCACTGTCTCTGCTTCTCATCTAAATACAGAAATAAAAGTTAAACTATTGCACTCAAACAAACCAAAAATTGCAGACTAATGAAAGTAAGATCAATTGACTTCACTTATAATCCGATAGCTTGCCAAGTAGCTTTTCAGGGTTAAGCCATGGCTCTGGAGATAACGTCAAATAACATGAAGAATTGATATCTGAATTACCTACTTGCAAATGAAAGTAAAATCAAGTCACTTCACTTATAATCCGATAGCTCGCCAAGTAGCTTTTCGGGGTTAAGCCATGGCTGTGGAGATAACGTTAAATAACATGAAGAACCTGATATCTAATTGCAAAAACGAAAGTAAAATCAAATCACTTCACTCATAATCCGATAGCTCGCCAAGTGGCTTTTCAGGGTTAAGCCATAACTCTGGAGATAACGTCAAATGTCATGAAGAACCTAATATCTAATTGCAGAAACGAAAGTAAAATCAAATCACTTCACTCATAATCCGATAGCTCGCCAAGTAGCTTTTCGAGGTTAAGCCATGGCTCTGGAGATAACGTCAAATGACATGAAGAATTTGATATCTAAACTAGCTAACAACAACAAATAAATAAGACTGAAATCAAAGCATAACTGAAATTGGAAAGCAAAAAAAAACAAAGTTAGCAGAGAGGCCAATCTCATGTCACTATTTGATGCAAAAATTATATGAAAATGCTCGAGCATAACCTATCCTGAAACACACTGAATAGTGTTAGAAAAAATATACAATGCTGGAAAATCATGTACAGGAATGAAACATTAACACCATAAATTAATTATGAAATATATACAGGTGAACAAGCTATGAAATATTTACAATGGAAATAAGAAAACGATACATGAATACTTTACAGAAATAAAGAAACAAAACCTCAGCCAGTAGGGGCCCTCTGCATGGCCTTGGTTAATACGTTGTCAATCCAAAATTATGCTCAAACAGTCATAAGAAACAGAGTCTTCATATTGCAAAACAGAGGAAGTATCCCCTCGTTACAATAGCAGGACTAATGCTACGACAACAGTATATAAACTAACAGCAAGGCTATATCAAGACTAGCTACATGCGTTTGCAAACGTGTTATTTATAGAGGAAATTACATAACTATTTTTCTATGAGAAACCTTCAGCAGAGGGCACGTAAAAAGACAGAACCCGTGAGCTTAGCGTCTTGGTTGCCATGGTCATTCATTCTACGAAAGGTGGATGTTGGATTTGCATCATGGAGACAGTCTACATCTGTCAAAAGGGATCCACGGATCTAGGAACGGTCTCAGACCTTTCACGTGCTGAAAACAGAGACATATTTGTTGTAGGACTCCTTGTTTGACCATCGTTTGACCAAGCCTTTCCTTTACAAATTTGACTGAACAGATAGGACCTGGTCCATGTCCAGATCATTCCTGAAATGCCCACGTGCCTCGTTTTACTTGCCGAAACCTGTAACCTATAGATCAATAAAAACAATTGCGGAATCATGAGTCAGCTGCGGAAAGTGGCTGCATTCTGCAGCTGATGAGCAAAATCTAAGTCAAATAGAAAACACAAAAATATAGTTATAAAACCACTGAAATGCACTCTTAGAATCAATATGTAATGATCTTTGATAGCTTATGAGGCACTGGTGAGGGGAAAAAGGTCTAGGAAAGTATGTAGAAGGGAGGTAGTTTTAGGGCTTAACATAGGTTACGCGCGACCCCAATACCAGACCGAGGATTGGGAGCTCAACAAATCCATGTGCAACTTCAAAACATGAGTCTGGAAGTGCAAATATTGAAGCAAGGAAGAGTGTCCCGACCAGAGGTAGGTCCGGAGGTAGGTTGTATTAAATGTAAGAGCTAAGTGCATGATAAGGACCATTGCCCTGTCTTCGTGAACTATCTGGTGGGAGGAGGCCTGATGCCATTAAAAGTGGAGGTACAAGCAGGGCCAAGTGCCACGCCTGCACTCTGGTTCGTGATTTCCCAGGTAGGAGGAAAGCATGCCATGGACAGCTACCACTTATTGCCAAGCTTACGACAACCTCCTCAACACTTATTTTGTAACTTCTGCAGAACGATGGGTCATGAGGAAAGGGATTGCCGCATGTTGATGGATCGACCATCTACGTATAGGATGCAAATAGAGACGCACGGGCAAGACCCGGCCGCACCATTCGCGTGCGGGGGATTCCTGGTATGCAAATAGGGTCGCGGCAGAATGGGACCTGGATGGGGACTAGGAAAATTAATCTGCTATAATTGTGGAGGGCCAGGGCATTATTCTTGGTATTGTACAAATCCAAGCAAAGCTTGTTGTTTTTCATGCTACCAGTTTGATCACGATGCAGTCGTCTGCCCTACGCTGATTGCTTAATTGTGGGAAAAAGGAGTGCTCCTAGCTAGCCCCACTCAGAACGTCCAAATGATGAAGGCTGAACCACACACTGAAGACCCCAACATAAATATGATGCTTAGAAGTGGCGCAGCTACAGGGGAAGATAAGGGGAAGAAGCCGGAAGAGGATACATGGATTTGTAAGGCTCCCGCAAAACAACCAGAATTTGATTTCGCGCAAGCAAAGGAAACCTTTTTGGAGGCTAAGAAAAATTTCGCAGAAGCATCGACTCCGGGTAGTAAGGGGCAACTGGAACTGGAACAATATAGGTCTTTGATAACTACCTTCTTAGAAACCTGTATGAAGCTTCTGAGGGATGCTAATGCGGTGAAACGGTTACAAGAGTTAATAACTAGATGTGCTGGGGCAGATGGGCTGCGCTTGATCTGCAAATTGGGCAAACATGTTTTGCATACTGGTTGGGAGATGCGACCAACCATCCATATTGGCGACTATGAGATCGACCAGGTTGTTTTAGATCTGGGGTCCGATGCAAATGTCGTACCAGAACAGACTTGGGAATGCATGGGCAGGCCTACGCTGCAATGGTCCTCGATCCAATTACAGATGGCCAACCAGTAAAAGATTCTACCTATGGGAAGGTTGCAAGGGGTTACCATGGACATCGACGGCGCCAACACACAAACTGATTTTGAAGTCATTGAAATTGTGGATGACAATAGCCCATATCCGGCGTTGCTAGGGATAGATTGGGCAACAGACATGATTGGAAAACCTCCAAGTAGTGATTCCATTGGATCCAGCTGAAGGAGCATGTTATACTAAACCTTTGCGTGACGACGACAGTGATGGGAAACTAGACTGTATCTATCAACTCACAGCACGAAATTGAGACAGGGTGAATCCAACAGCGGACGGTCGACTCTGATGGGACTGCAATAGCTCTTGCACGTCAGATTCGAATGAAGAGGTTGAACTATGGCAGAACCGACTACATGAAGTAACCACATTAAATTGTAACAGGATGGTCATGACAGGAGCCGTAGAGCTTCTCGCAGAGGAAGCTGAAGAATCGGTGGCCTCAGTGAAATCGAAACTAGGTGCGCCGATAATATCTACGGTAGCACCCTAAATGACCTTGGCTTCAGCAAAAGGGGTAGTCGTAACAAAGCAAAGGAAAAAGTGTGGAGGTCATGGATAGGTGAAGGCACAAGTGGCCAGACAAACTAAGGGAAGTAGCCTGAAGTGACTATGGTCGCCAGTAGCTGACGATAGGGTCCGCAAGGACTGAAGGGGAAACACACATCGCGGCCATCCAATGACACGAACCTCTTGGAAGTTGCAAATACCATGGACTAGATGGGTCTGGAGTAAGCGATGGAAGAGAGCTCAGAGGAAGTTAGGTAGCTGCAGACCTCGCGCTGACAACACACTCTGGGTACGGTCGAGAGACCAAAGAGCGATATGCGAGAATGGATTCAGCAGAATATCACACCATGACACTCACAAAAGCATAGCCCCTCTGCAGATAAGGCGATTCAGACCACTTAGGAATGCTGTTAAGAACGACTGAGCTATGACCCTACTATCATGGCTGTGCACACATCCTCAGAATGAAAAAATGGCTACCCGAGCGTTTGACTGGTGCTCACAGCCCGGGCTGGCATGGTCATTACGATGACACACCAACAGTGTGAACACCTGACTATTGGTCGACGCTATATTCTTAGTGCCCCGAGTAGTTGAAAGAAGGCATGGGACTATAAACAAGTCTGCAGGAAGCCAGTCTGGGGAAACACTTCCCTCCCAAATTACTCCGCCCTCTCGATCACAACAGCACCTGATGGACTGCGCTACCACGTGGACCAGTCAAGAGACGACCTTTAACAGCACTATTCATGTCAAGAACGTTATGGTATGGCAGGAAGGAGTGGGTGGCGGGCCTTTAAGGAAAAAGTTCCAGGTCAGATCCGCTAAGATCTGCTGAGGAACGTTAGTACTAAGCCAGAAAAGGAAGGAAGGGAGTCATTCAAAATTACGGCTTTATTTTATGAACTGGGCATGACATGGGTATATTGGCACTATATATCAGAGCAGAGCAGCAAGCAGTCGGCTCCCAGACAACCCATGAATACCATGGCCAAAACCTGAGCATGATTCACAGAAGAAATGCAGCTGAATCCGGAAGAGCCAAAGGGTGGGAGTCAGGCACTTGGGGTTCACCAAGAAATCCACAGCTGATAAGGGCAAAGCTGTTTCCACCGAAACCGACGAGGATGACGATGCTCTCTAGGAGTTTCTTGACAAGATAGATGCACAGGCCGAGGAAGAGGTGGATGCATTCCAACTCGCATCGTTACCTCCATATCTCTTTCCATGGCGAGGGTCAACCAAGCTACCCAAGGACTTAGACATTGCGAAGGCTGAGCTTTAGGCCCTGCTTCTTCCAGATGACACAAGGTTCGAAGGCTTGCCGTTCGGGCGTGTTCCAAACCTCAAGTTTGAAGATTGGGATCTCACCGACCGCGATAAGTTCCCTGAGCTAGCCAAAGACATGTTATTGCCATAGGCATGGCTACTAGGTGTGGAGAAGGTGGGCATCCTCAACCTCAGATGGCTACCTCACTACCACTGCGTGACTATTACCACATTTGTAATCCGACAACTACTCTATCTGGTACATGATGGATTCCTATGGTTCCAAGAGCCGATCATGATTACGGTTGAACTAATCCACCAAATAATGCACCTACCACTAAAAGGAAATGACCTCGCTGACACCACAGGAACCAGCAGCGAGGTAGGACTCACCGAAACATCAAAGACACGATACCAACTGGAGAAAGGTAAGCACGAATATGTCATAGCCAGCATCAATGACTGAGTCATCTGAGTGGATACCCAGCTCCTCGCTTATAAACTCATGAGGAAGTGCCATGCAGATGAAGTACCTGCTTCCGTCATTACGCTGGCCAGACAGTGTGCCAAAGGGGTTCAGTTCAATTGGGAACAGTTCTTATGCAATGAGTTCTTGACCAACTGTCAAGAAGCACAGGACAAAGGTAAGACATTTCACTATGCATGGTTTCTTTTGTCAATCCTCTTGGCTACAAGCAAATTTCCGTAGGATAGCTAGTTCCCCAGCATTATAGATGACCTCCCTGAGGCAGTACGGTATATGGTGCTATGCAGTACAAGGGATGTGACAAGGATTTCTACAATCTGAGCATTTTGAACCTCTATGGAAGGAAAGATAAGGACAAGGATTGCTCGACGACCATGAATGTCTCCCATGATCTATAATAATTTCCAGAGCACGGCTGAGTTTAAAGCCAACATGCATCACTTGTACATTCGGGCGCGGAAGGATTCGGAACAATCCTAGGTCACACTCCCGTTCATGGCAATGGATGAGGCAATCTATGCCATTTTGGCAGTGTGGCCACTCAAATGGCACACCCCAGATAAGGCCATCCTCGACCAACTCACCACGCAATAGTAGAAGGAGGACCGACAATAGCGGCTCATGCACATGGCAGAAAAGGCATGTCGGAAACAACAGATGGCTTTGCAGCAAGAGGCGTCCAAGAACCCACCAGTAGAAGAGATCACAACAGAGCAGGTATTGGATTCAGACTAGGAAACAGAGGCGCAGGACCATGTGGACCAGGTCAAGCAGTCACGCACACAAGACTCACCAACTACCCAAAAAAAATCCAAAATAGCGAAGGTTTTGGAGAAAGAATTCACAATGAGTCCTACCACTACCAGTGCATTGCTCGCTCTAATTACAGAGAAAAAAATTGTGTTGGGGGAGATCAAGATACAATTGGAGGCAATACAGGCCTGCTCTCTGGGCAGGGTCCACCTTGTCGACAATACAACCGCAGTTGAGCAGATGGTGTGCACACCCGCACCGAACACTATACCATTGCCAGCCGATGCTATCCTAGTCAAAGGCACCGGTGACAAACATAGTTGGGAGTTAAATCTTGCTGCCCTACCTATGGGTTACTATACCAACTGCAAGAAGGACTCACTAATGAACTCTGGGCTAGGGAAAGTCACGCCCTTCGCACTTTAATGGAGCAAAAAGCCGAGTTAGAATAGGTAAATCTTCAGCATGCTGCCTTGGTCGAACGTTATTGGGACGTCGAACAAGTCGTGACAGAAGCATGCAACACGGTTCTGGCATTAGCTAATCCTGTGGACCTTCCAACCATTACCAAGGTTCAACACATGGACGCAGGAGCCCACACGACCCAAGAGGTGGCCGCAAAATCACAAGGGGAGCTTATTCAACAAATAGTAGAGCTCACACTCCAGGCGCCACAACTATTGGCGGATCATGAACAATGTCACGTGGAAATTCAAACAGGCATGGAAACAATGAGGTGCATTGTCCGTGAATATTCGGGGCTCTTAGATCAGTGTATTGGTATACTTACATCTCTCCAGGAGGACCCCACCATACAATGCATAGAAGCTGAGGCGCACGCACTACAACAGGCCTATGATACAGCTTGCGGAGATGCACAAATGGTCGCTCTCACACAACGGCTGGCCAATATGAAGGAGGCCCAAGCTCTCAAATCCCAAATGGACATTGCACAGCAACAAGAGGCAGAGCTTAAAGAATGCATTTAGCCTTGGCTCGATGAAGTGTTTGCCATCTCTACAATGATTGAGGGCAAGTTAGCACATATGCAGGCAATGTGTGATTCTGAGTAGGTGAATCCAACTGACATGGACGCATCAGTGACTTGGGTGGAATAGGTACAACAGATCGCCGCAGAATTTGTTGAGGAAACACGCATTGTGTAGAAGTTGTTAACCGACCCTTGTGAGAAGATCGTCGCACCAGCTGAGTGACTCGAGACGAGTCATGATGATTGTGTTGGGGGAGTGTTGGGTAGCGGAAGCCCCACACAATGGTTAGGGGGCTCAAAGCCAGACATTTTGGGTAAATTTAGGGTAAAGACTCCGCTGAAAGCGTGAATTATAATAGGTCGAGTCAAAGGTAGTCTGCCCGAAAATAATGTAAAGAAATGTAAATAGAGTCAGCCTGCGTAGAGACCGCGGGCCAAGGAAGGGTATAAATAGAGCAAGGCTCTATGGGTAGAGATAGTTAAGTTTTGATAGTTAATCTGGAATATGGAATGTAATGGGTTTTTGAAGAAGATAGTCTGAAAGCGTCTGTAAGTCCAAGTCAAGGGTTGGGGTAGTAGATAGAGGCTCTGCAATTGTGTGCGCAAAGGATTGGAAAGTCCACAGCTGTGTGCACGGACCCCTACAGCTGAGTGCATAGGATGGATCTGGATGTATTGAGGATAAGTGGAAATAAAGATAAGTTTCTTCTGAAATTTTGTGTTCCTTCTAAGCTGTCGTGAATCTGACGTTCATAATATCTGTTTAAATTAATCTGCTTATTGTAAAAATGTATGTAAATATGAGTTCATTTTAATGTGTGAATAAGTTGTGTTGGTTAAATGTCTGCTTAAAGACCCTGTTGATTTGTAACCTCATCCTCCAATAGAATAGCACACTAATAAGAAAGATATAATCAATCTGGATCTGTGTGAATACCGAGCAGCGTGGAGCTATAAACCCATGCGCGAAACCTCCAAACCACACCAAGACATCCCTAGGGTGCGGAACCTGGTTCCAGCACCCTCCCTTGCTACCTCAGGTGAGACCTCAGTCCACGCTCCGCGGGCTATTGCTGAAAGGGCCGGTAGCTGCGGGGTTTGTTTAGCTAAATAACTCTTCCGAACTTGGGTCAGGCCCATATAAGCCAACAAATGGTTCCGTTGTCGGGACTGGGATCTACCTAAGGGGTGTCTAATGTGGGAACACTAGCATCCTACGAATAAAGAGCTTGAAGATTGGTGGGATCTGAAGCTTCACGAGTTTGAGGTTCAGGAAAATAGAAAATCATAGATATCGGAGGAATAGTGGTTGGATCGCTATATATTCACAGATATACACGAGATCTTCTTCGTAACATTTCTGATAGAATTGTACGAGTGGATCGCGAAGTTAGCTGATAGCATGGGGAGGTGCAGATTAGACCAACCGATAGCGTGGACTCCCGAACTGGTGCACAGGCTGGAAGCCACCGAAGATAGACTTGTGCATGCAGTAGACCACTGGTTAGATTGGATCATAGGGGATTTATCACTGAATTCACAATAGATACAACCGTAAGTTACAGTGAAGCAGAAAGGCAATTTCTCCAAGGACCACGGGGTAGGTATATCAAATCATTGAATACTTGGATTAAGATGCTGTTGTGCGAAAAATAGATTTTGCGCGTATATTGATGTCTGGAGTAACGCGGAGTGGAAGGGGTTATTGAAGAACAGGAGGAGTAGAGAACAACCCTTTGATATCTATCTCATGGGAGAGTGAGGATGACCTTGCTAGGTTCTCGCCAGGAAGTGCGGTCCAATTGATTAAAGAATGTTTCCCACTGATACCACCTCCATCTACACCCACTTCACCGACATCGAGTCCATCCACACCAACACCACCTCCACCCCCTCCACCATCGAAAGCTAGGATGGAAACCGCAGTCGACTTATCGACATTTCAGGGTGGAGGGAATGAAGAGCCAAGTCGGTTCTGGTTTGTGATCAAATCTGTATGGGATGCGCAAGGCATAACAAATGAAAACATAAAAAAGGCCATGCTGGTCAGTGCACTGCAGGACCACGTGCTGACATGGTACATAAAATACTCAATCGACCATCCGAATGAGGGAATAGAGGTGATCCAGGATATCCTTAATAAAGAGTTTGGCTGACCAAACTCTGAAGCCTAGTCGGTCATTGGGTTCAAGGAGATAGCAATGTTGCTTGGCGAAACTTCGTGGGATCTGGACCAAAGGTTAAAGAGTACTATTCATGAAGCTAACATGACTTTGATAGATGGGCAGCATTGCGCGTGGTTTGTGGTGCCATTGACACCCCATCTGAGGGTGGCGTTGTCACAACATAAGATCTCAACCCAAGCCGAGGCACTCAAGACAGCAATGAGGTTACACGTGACCCCAATACTCGACCCAGGGTTTGGAGTTCAATAAATCCACGTGCAACTTCAAAACATGAGTCTGGAAGTGCAAAGCATGAAGCAAGGAAGAGTGTCCCGACCAGAGGTACGCCCAGAGGTAGGTTGTATTAAATGTAAGAGCCAAGCGCACGACAAGGACCATTGCCCTGTCTTCACGAACTATCTGGTGGGAGCAGGCCTAATGCCGTTAAAAGTGGAGGTATAAGCAGGGCCGAGTGTCGCGCCTGCACTCTGGTGCGCGATTTTCTAGGTAGGAGGAAAGCATGCTACAGACAACTACCACCTATTGCCAAGTTTACGACAACCTCCTCAACAATTATTTTGTAACTTCTATAGAACGATGGGTCATGAGGAAAGGGATTGCCGCATGTTGATGGATTGACCACCTACGTATAGGATGCAAATAGAGATGCGCAGGTGGGACCCTGCCACACCATTCGTGCACGAGGGATTCCTAGTACGCGGATGGGGTTGCAACAGAATGGGACCTAGATGGGGATGAGGAAAATTAATTTGCTATAATTGTGGAGGGCCAGGGCATTACACTCATGATTGTACAAATCTAGCCAAAGCCTTTTGTCCGTCATCCTACTAGTTTGATCACAATGCAATCGACTACCCTACGCTGATTGCTCAATTGTGGGAAAAAGGAGTGCTCCCAACTAGCCCCACTCAGAACGTCCAAATGATGAAGGCTGAACCATGCACCGAAGACCCCAACATAAATATGATGCTCAGAAGTGGTGTAGCTATAGAGGAAGAAGCTAGAAGAGGATACATGGGTTCATAACGCTCCTGCAAGACAACCAGAATTCGATTTGGCGCAAGCAAAGGAAACCTTGTTGGAGGCTAAGAAAAATTTCGCAGAAGCATCGACTTCAGGTAGTAAGGGGCAACCGGAACTGGAACAGGATAGGTATTTGATAACTACCTTCTTAGAAACTTGTATGAAGCTTCTGAGGGATGCTAATGTAGTGAAAGGGTTACAAGAGTTAATAACTAGATGTGCTGGGGTAACGAACCACGCTTGATCTGCAAATTGGGCAAACATGTTTTGCGTACCGGTCTAGAGATGCGACTGCCTGTCCAGATTGGCGACTATGAGATGGACCAGGTTGTTTTAGATCTGGGGTCCGACACAAATGTCCTACCAAAATAGACTTGGGAATGCATGGGCAGGCCTACACTGTAATGGGCCCTGATCCAATTACGGATGGCCAACAAGCAAAAGATTCTGCCTATGGAAAGGTTGCAAGGGTTTACTGTGGACATCAAAGGCACCAGCATGCAAACCGATTTTGAAGTCATTGAAATTGTGGATGACAGTAACCTGTATCCGGCATTGCTAGGGATAGATTGGGCAACAGACATGAATGGAATCATCAACCTCCAGAAACCGAAAATGACCTTTGAAAAGAATTCTCTTCGAGTAGTGATTCCATTGGATCCGGCTGAAGGAGCACGTTATATTGAACCTGTGCATGATGATGACAGTGATGGGGAACTAGACTATATCTATCAACTCACAACGTGAAATCAGGAGAGGGTTAATCCAACAGTGGACGATCGACTCTCATGGGACCGCGATAGCTCTTGCACGTCAGATTCAGATGAAGGGGTTAAATGATGGTAGAACTCACTGCATGAAGTAACCACATTAAATTGCAATAGGATGGTCATGACAGGAGCCATAGAGTCACTCGTGGAGGAAGCCGAAGAACCGTTGCCTCGGTGAAATCGAAACTAGGTGCGCCGATAATATCTACGATAGCACCCCGAACGACCTTGGCTTTAGCAAATGGGGTAGTCATAACAAAGAAAAAGAAAAAGTGTGGAGATTGCAGACATGCACAGGCAGAAGTGGCTAGACAAACTAAGGAAAGCAGCCTAAAGTGACTCTGGTCACCAGTAGCTGATGATAGGGTTCATAGGGACTGAAGGGGCAACACACATCGCAGCCATCCAATGACACAAACCTCTTGGAAGTTGCAAATACCACGGACTAGATGGGTCTAGAGTAAGCGATGGAAGAGAGCTCAGAGGAAGTCGGGTAGCTATAGGCCCCGCGCTGACAGCACACTCTGGGTACAGTCAGGAGACCAAAGAGTGATATGCAGGAATAGATTCAGTAGAATGTCACACTACGACACTCACAAAAGCGTAGCCCCTCTGCACATAAGGCGATTCAGACCACTTAGGAATACTGCTAAGAATTACTAAGCTGTGACCCTGTTATCATGGCTGTGCACACATCCTTAGAACGAAAAAATGGCTACCTGAGTGTTTGAGCTGTGCTCGTAGCCCAGGCTGGCAGGGCCATTATGACGATGCACTAGCGGTGTGAACACCTGACTAGTGGTCGACACTACAGTCTCAGTGCCCCGAGCAGTTGAAAGAAGGCGTGGATCTGTAAACAAGTTTGTAGGAAGCCGATCTGGGGAAACACTTCCCTACCAAATTACTCTGCCCTCTCGATCGCAGCAGCACCTAATGGATTGTGCTACTACATGGACCAGTCAAGAGATGACCGTTAGCACCACTATTCATGTCAAGGACGTTACGGTATGTAGGAAGGAATGGGAGGCGGACCTTTAAGGTGAAAGTTCCCAGTCGGATCCGCTAAGATCTACCGAGGGAACGTTAGTACTAAGACAAAAAAGGAGGGAAGGGAGTCGTTCAAAATTATAGCTTTATTTTATGACATGGGCACAGCACGGGCATATTGGTAGTATACATCAGAGCAAATCAGCAAGCAGTCATCTCCCAGACAACCCATCAGTACCATGGCGAAAATGCAAGCACGATTCGTGGAAAAAATGCAGTTGAATCCGTAAGAGCTAAAGGGCAGGAGTCGGGCACCTGGGGTTCATCAAGCAATCCGTAGCTGATAAGGGCAAAGCCGTTTCCATCGAAACCGATGAGGATGACGGTGCTCTCTAGGAGTTGCTTGACCAAATAGATGCACAGGCCGAGGAAGAGGTGGACGCATTCCAACTCCCATCATTACCTCCATATCTCTCTCCATGGTGAGGGTCAACCAAGCTACCCAAGGACTTAGACATTGCGAAGGTTGAGCTTCAGGCCCCGCTTCTTCCAGATGACATAAGGTTCGAAGGCTTGCCGTTGGGGTGCGTTCTGACCCTCAAGTTTGAAGATTGGGATCTAGCTGACTACAAGACATGTTATTGCCACGGGCATGGCTACTAAGTGTGGAGAAGGTGGGCATCCTCAACCTTAGATGGCTACCTCTCTACCACCACGTGACTATTACCACATTTGTAATCTGGAAACTACTCTGTCTGGTACATGATGTTTTCATGTGGTTGGAAGAGCCAATCCTGATTACAGCGGAACTAATCCACCGAATAATGCACCTACCACTGAAAGGAAATGACCCCGCTGACACAACAGGAACCAGCAGCGAGGTAGGACTCACCGAAACAACAAAGACATGATACCAGCTAGAGAAAGGTAAGCGCGGATATGTTATAGGTAGCATCAACGACCGAACCATCTGAGTGGCTACCCAAATCCTCGCTTGTAAACTCATGAGGAAGTGCCACAAAGACGAAGTACCTGCTTCTGTCATTGCGTTGGCCGAACAGTGTGTTGAAGGGGTTGAGTTCAATTGGGAACAGTTCTTATGCAACGAGTTCCTAACCAACTATCAAGAGGCACAGGACAAAGGTAAGACATTTCACTATGCATGGTTGCTTTTATCAATCCTCTTGGTTACAAACAAATTTCTGCAGGATAGCCAGTTCCGCAGCATTACAGATGACCTCCCTGAGGCAGTACGGTATATGGCGCTATGCAGTACAAGGGATTTGACAAGTATTTCTACAATCCGAGCATTTTGAACCTCTATGGAAGCAAAGATAAGGACAAGGACTGCTTGACGACTGTGAATGTCTCCCATGGTCTACAATAATTTCCAGAGCATGACCGAGTTTAAAGCCAACATGCATCTGGGCATGGAAGGATTCAGAACAATACTGGGTCACACTCCCGTTCATGGTAACGGATGAGGCAATCTACACCATTTTGGCAGCGTGGCTACTCGAATGGCATGCCCTAGATAAGGCCGCACAACAACAGAAGAAGGACCGACAACAACGGCTCATGCACATGGCAGAAAAGGCACGTTGGGAACAACAGATGGCTTCACAACAAGAGGCATCCAAGAACCCACTAGAAAAAGAGATCACAGTAGAGCAGGTATTGGAGTCAGACCAAGAAACAAAGACGTAGGATCACATGGACTAGGTCAAGTGCCAACTGCCCAGAAAAGGTCCAAAATAGTGAAGGTTTTGGAGAAAGAATTCACAGCGAGTCCTACCACTACTAGTGCATTGCTCGCTCTAATTACAAAGCAAACAATTGTGTTGGGGGAGATTAGGATGCAATTGGAGGCAATACAGGCATGCTCTCTAGGTAGGGTCCACCTCGTTGACAATACAACTGTAGCTAAGCAGATGGTGCACGCGCCCGCACTGAACACTGCACCATTGCCAGCGGATGCTATCCTAGTCAAAGGCACCGGTGACAAATGTAGTTGGGAGTTAAATATGGCTGCCCTACCTGGTGCATTACTCTACCAACTGCAAGGACTCACTAATGAACTCTGGGCTAGGGAAAGTCGCGCCCTTCACACTTTAATGGAGAAAAAAGCCAAGTTAGAACACGTAAATATTCAGCACGCTGCCTTGGTCGAATGTTATTGGGACATCGAACAAGCCGTGACAGAAGCATGCAGCAGGATTCTGGTGTTAGCTATCCCTGTGGACCTTCCAACCGTTACCAGGGTTCAACACATGGCTGCAGGAGCCTGCACGGCCCAAGAGGCGGCCACAAAAGCACAGGGGGAGCTTATTCAACAAATAGCAGAGCTCAGACTCCAAGCATTGCAACCATTGGCGGATCATGAACAATGTTGCACGGAAATTCGAGCAGGCATGGAAACAATGAAGTGCACTGTCCATGAATATTCGGGGCTCTTAGATCAGTCTATTGGTATACTTACATCTCTCCAGGAGGACCCCACCATACAGTGCGTAGAAGCTGAGGCGCGCGCACTGCAACAAGCCTATGATACAACTTGTGGAGATGCACAAATGGTCGCTCTCACACAGTGGCTGGCCAAAATGAGGGAGGCCTAGGCTCTCAAAGCCCAAATGGACATTGCACGGCAACAAGAGGCAGAGCTTAAAGAATGCATTTAGCCTTGGCTTGATGAAGCATTTGCCATCTCTACAATGATTGAGGGCAAGTTAGCACATATGCAGGTAGTATGTGATTCTGAGCAGGTGAATCCAATTGACATAGATGCATCAGTGACTCGAGTAGAATAGGTACAACGGATCGCCGCAGAATTTGTTGAGGAAACATGTGTTGTGGAGAAGTTATTAACCGACCTCTATGAGAAGATCACCGCACCAGCCGAGTGACTCAGGACGAGTCATGATGATTGTGTTGGGGGAGTGTTGGGTAGCGAAACCCCCGCACAACGGTTAGGGGGCTCGAAGCCAGACATTTTGGGTAAAGTTAGGGTAAAGACTCCACTGAAAGCATGGAGCGCGAATTATAATAGGTCAAGTCACAGGGTATTCTACTCAGAAATAATGTAAAGAAATGTAAATAGAGTCAGCGCGTGTAGGGATTGCAGGCCAAGGAAGGGTATAAATAGAGCAAGGCTCTATCGGTAGAGATAGTTAAGTTTTGATAGTTAATCTGAAATATGGAATGTAATGGGTTTTTGAAGAAAATAGTTTGAAAGCATCTGTAAGTCCGAGTCAAGGGTTGGGGTAGTAGATAGAGGCTCTGCAGCTGTGTGCGTAGAGGCCTGGAAAGTCCGCAGCTATGTGCATGGACCCCTACAGCTGAGTGCGCAGGGCGGATCTTGATGTATTGAGGATAAGTGGAAATAAAGATAAGTTTCTTTTGAAATTCTGTGTTCCTTCTGAGCTGTCGTGAATCTTACTTTCATAATATCTATTTAAATTAATCTGCTTATTGTAAGAATGTATGTAAATGTGGGTTCATTTTAATGTGTGAATCAGTTGTGTTGGTTAAATGTCTGCTTAAAGACCCTGTTGATTTGTAACCACATCCTCCAATAGAATAGCGCACTAATAAGAAAGATATAATCAATCTGGATCTGTGCGAATACCGAGAAGTGTGGAGCTATAAACCTGTGCGAAAAACCTCCAGACCACACCAAGACATCCCTAGGGTGTGGAAACCTAGTTCCAGCACCCTCCCCTGCTACCTCGGGTGAGACCTCAATCTGTGGTCCACGGGCTGTTGCCAAAAGGGCCGGTAGTTGCAGGGTTTGTTTGGCTAAATAACTCTTCCGAACCTGGGTTAGGCCCATATAAGCCAACAGGGACTTCTTGATCAATGAAGTCCTTTAGACCTTTATCCTCTAATATTGCTTCCATACAATCCTTCCAAGCTATATAATTCAAGCTACCATCAAGGGTACACTCAAGTCTTAAACCACTGAACGCCATAGGTGAAATAAAGATGTGATAAGAACTCAATTCTATATTCAGGAATCAAAAACTTCGAACTTCTCCCTTCTTGTATATTGTTCTTCATTGATCACCTTTTCTCTGATACCAAGTAGAAATTCCCACCTGTAGATCACTTGATAGTGCAATATACTAAAGAAAAATACTTGATCTACTTCTACAAACAATTATGCGGAAGCTTAATCGAATATGATCAAGATGAATAGAACACATATAATTGATAAGAAGAAATCAATCACACATAACACAGAAGAAATAACCAAGGGAAAGACTAAGCATAAAACCCCAACTCTGTATTATGATACAAGTGGAAATCTTGTTCAAGTTACAAAAAGAATCAGCTCAAAAGCTATCCTGCTCTCTCTACAATAAAACAATGAAGCTCACAGACTGAATAGACATGGTATATATCCTCCTCAAGTCCTCCAAGCCTCCTATTTATTTGCGCAATTTTTCTTGGGGTCCAGTGAAGCCACATGTGTGAATTGGCCTCATCACACTCACTGAACAGGAAGAAGTAACAACGCAATTCTCAAGGAAAGAATTCCTTCTGCATGCAAGGAATATTCACAGGAATATTCTAGCAACCGATAGTACATTGTCCCTCCAGCTGATCTCAACTGGGTCTCTATCTGAACTGACAAGCATGAGTTATGTATGAGAGAATATTCAATTAGCTGAAGAGAAACAGTTATATGCAAGCATGCATTAACTAACTGAACTTACATTAATTTAAACAAACTGTTTAAATCAATCTAACTAGACTTGACTCAGTTAACTGAGCCAACTAATTACAACTCAAATTAGAACTCATCCTTACCTCTTTAACTGATGGATAAATTCCTCAATTAATGGAGAAACTGTTGCATGTCCTCACATAGACTTCATGTTTGATTTTTCACAACTAATTAACTCATGGTGAATTAATTAATTTATTTTCAAACAGCTATTAAGTTCAAATTCGAATTTTACTTCCTATTTTAGTTTAGGGACTGACTAACATAGGAAGGTATCCCGAAATTCTATTTATAGAAAAGTTATTTTTAGTACTTTCACTTTTCATCCACTGTTGCTAAGTTCAACACTGGCTGAACTGCTATTTATAGCAGTGCTATTTTTATCATTTCTTGTTGCTATTTTCAACATGGGGTTCCATGGGCTCTCCTCTCTCCCTAGTAAACCTTCTCATGGAGGACTTTGAAACCAATGCCTTCGCTTCATCACCCTCTAAACCAAAGCTCAAGAAGAGGTTCATAGGTAATAGATTTATTATTTTCTATCATGGTCACAACAATTTCTAATTATTCAAGAATAATCTTAATGATAAGTGTTATCACATACAAAAGAAATTATAATTTTTTGCAAAAAAAATTATAATTTGAGCGAAAACTGTGTGTAACAGTTTAATGTGCTCTTGAGGTTAGGAAGGCCAATCATCAAAAGGTCCTAAATTTTCTCGAGCTCATGCAAGGTTTCATTTAAAAATATTATGCCTTTTGTCCTAATCTCCAAGCCATTTTACAAACTAGATATGTGCATTACCACAAACCACAGGTCAACACAACACAATATCAAAGCCCAATGCCCAAGTCAAGCACCAAGCCCACAACTAAAGAGGAGAGTATTATAAAGTGCACAATGAATCGAAATACTTTGTGGATAATGAACATTATCAAGTAATTAATTTTATATCTTCACATACATGTGGGATTAAATACATGGAAGAAATAATCTTGAATATTTCTACATCCTCAACATCCTTACCCTTGTCACTAGAGATATGCACTAGAAACATCACACAACCTTTTATGGAATTGAGCTTAGCTTGCATGGAGGTAACCATCCTCACTGATGCAGGCTTCTTCTTTCCCTGCAAGATTCTCTTTTCCCCATTATCAGCTAGACACTCAATGGCCTTGTCAAAACAATCCACTTTGGTCCTGTGAAGGTACAACCAATCCATACACAAAATCATGTTATATGATCCCAATGGCAGTACATTCAAATGTGTTGTTGTAGGCATACCATTTAACTCAAATGCAAAAGCTATTAACCAATCGTGAACTCTTTTCTTAGTACTTGTAGCCAACTGCACCAACCAAGACTTTGCATGCACTTCTTTTCTCAAACCACACTTATCCACTAGGCCAGGATTAACATAACTATAATTAGATCCAATTTCAATCAAAATAGAAACAACTTGATCACAAAGCATATCATCCATCATAATCATAAATTTATGGTGATCCACCAACCCATTGTCCACAACTGCATAAATCTGAGTAATGTTATGACCAACATCCCCAATTGTATGTGCATCCTTAGAACTATAGATATGGGGTCTACCACCCTAATACTACAGACAATCCCTCTTGTGATTATCCTTGCCACATATCAAACACTGCAATGATGCTCTACTCTCATATCCATGTCCCTTCTCAACTGTATTGAACTTCTTGTAAGGGACCACATTTTCTTTCTCACCTACATCTTGAGGTCCTCCCCGATTTGTTGACCATCTTCCTCTGACTTTCTTATTTCCTTTCAAGTCACGCTTAGGCTCAAATTTTTTCTTTTATATCTCATAACAATGCTTCATATTTCGGATGGCCTCCTCCAACAATCTAGGCTCATCAAACTTAACCCGATCTCTGTATGCTACTGGCAGTCCACTGACGAATCTCTAGACCTTGGCCTTCCCCTTCTTAAGGTAAGGCACATATCTCCACAACTCCAAGAACCTAATATTATAATCGGTATCTATCATGGAACCCATATGCAACTCATAAAACTCCTTAGCTTTGTCATCAAAGCACCTCTCTGACAAGTACTTATTCTTGAAGAGTCTCTCAAACTCATCCCAGGCCAAGTCATCCTCCCGAATTCCCTTAACATTCTTCACATCCTCCCCCCAAATGTTTTCTTTCCCTTTAAGACTTAAAGTGGCTATCTTGGATTTCATGTTCTCTGTATAGCTATGTAACATGAAGAATTTCTTCAACCCAAGTAAACATGCCTCTGCGTCTTTTGACTTATTCAGCTCTCCATCAAATGTAGGTGGCTGGAATTTCTTAAACTCCTTAGGAAAGTACTCAACCCTCCTATAAGGATGATGACGGTGATGACTACAATGATGTTTCCTAGAAGAGGAACCAAAATGATGCCCATACATACTAGTCCTCCTTTCTGGTGTGTCCAAATATTTTCCACCTCTAACTGTGTCCCCTCTATCCAACCTATGTCCAGACCAAGACCTGCTACCATAGGCTCCTTTAGTAGTTTCTTCTTGCTCTTGCTTGATCCTCAATCATCCCTATTTTTGCAACTCTGACAAGCTATGAAGAATCACTACATTAGCCTCTATCTTCTTTCCCTGAGCCCTTGCAAGTTTTTCCTGAGCCTCAACCAACCTGTCATTATCTTCCTTGAAATTCTTGATCTTTTCCCAAAATCTCCTCAATGTATCTTCCATACCAGAAGAATTCTCATCTCCTTTCTACCAAAATGATCTATAAAGAGAGTCACAAGAGCTATAGTCTACCCTTTTTGTCATTATCCTTGATTCTCTTCTTCCTGCAAGTATTTCATGTCAGAAAAACCAAATAGATATTGAAATAAAATCCATACCTTATTTTTGTTTAGGGTAGGCTTATCTCATTGGCAAGATTAGTCCACAATAGCATATACATGTATAATCATAAACATATCTAGATAATCAGCATATCAACATATACCATCATGCATGACCATACCAGCAATATACCCTGATCCCATGCATAACAAGAATAACCTTGACAACATCATACTTTTCCAAAGAGAGCACAACATGCTCTGATACGACCCTATAACGACACCTCCCCTCATATCTACCCACTTTCACTGGCTTACCCAGGGTAAACATGAGATGAGGAGCTACTATGACAAGAATCAACCTCCTAGGTGAATTTAAGGAAATTGAGTCAACATAACAGACCTTACTAACTTCCCTCAGGCACCTTAGGACCCTCTAGGAGTAACCCAACCCCTCTGGCATCCATTCCCTAAGCCAACCTGAATTTTCCATGAGTTTCACCCATTGTCTTTCCCTTGCCAAGGCATCAATGCGACTATGGGTCCCAATCACTCCCATGGCGCCTTCATGAGTGTGACTGTGGCCTTTTTCTATCAGTGTTGTGCCAACGACTACATATTTTAAGGCTATATTCTAGGGCAGGGCTAGGCCTCTGCCTAGAAATACCTGTAACTTCCAGATTCCATCAAATACATGACAATGATTCTTATGGACCAAAAATTGACACAATGAATAGGCTCGACCATCCCCAAATTGGTTTGAAACTATGTCAAACACTTAGCAACAATGCAACCTACAGGCCATGAATACAAGACTGAGCATAAAGGATTGAAAATTCATATGAGACTTAACAATAAGGATCACCACCCTCTCCCTTAAACATTCTTAATATCAATTAGGTCTTGCATCCATCATTCTTTCAGTTACAAGTAAAAACATGAAATGAACCATGAATATAACAAATCATATAACCATGCTTAAACCAACATATAACCATATAAATGATAATTATATAATAATAGTTAAAGCCACATAATAACATGTACAAAAGTAAGAGAAATATTCTTTCATCAAACATAGGCAAGAGCCAACCAGGTTCAGGACTTCCATGTACTACCCGACCATAGACATGGCTGAACCAAATCTTTGTTTCAGCGAGTCACCCCCTGTCATATTCCAAGCATGAATGTGGGATCTCATGGATAAAACATGTTAGGTCCCTATAATACTAGTGTATTCCCCCATTATTATTTTCATTGTAGCCCTTATTGTTATTGTCATGCCCTTACATTATTATTGTTATATTGACTCTGATTATATTGTGACCCCTTAGACTCTTATACATAGAAAGGAGGTTTTTTTATTTGAATCATCCAAGAATTATTCATTTATCTAATTTAAAGGAGGTTTCCCCGTCGAAGAGGCTAATTTTGAAATTGTTGATCTATCTCTTCTTCTATTTTGTGAGATGGTTGCATAACATTTGGTATCAGAGGTTTGGATTTTAGTGTTTCGCTGCTGCAAATAGGTCCTCATGGCATATTCACTATAAAATTTTTCTATCAAGATTCAGAATCTAAAAAAAGTCCATTTGAGATGAATTATTGATGAACGCCGTGTTCGGATTTTAGGTCTTGTCTCACTATATTTTCAGAGATATGGTCTAAGGAAGTTAGGGTTTTTGCAGGCTCTTGCATTCCATCTCAAACAGGTGACCTTGGAAAAATCGTCATAAATTTCTCTTTGAGCATCGTATTCGAATTTCATAAGAAGTGACAAAAAGAGGACAGATTGTAGTTTGTTGAGTATCGTTTTCAGGTCCAAAGGTTGAAACAATGACACATGGCACTTCGTACAATTTAGCTCTACTGAACTAGTCTATAATCAGGTCATTGTGAGCGATTGGGCATAACTCTTTCTTGGAGAATCCAATATCGATCAGACTTGTGGGGTTGGAAAGAGGACTTAGAGGCTTGGAGAATCCAATATCGATCAGACTTGTGGGGTTGGAAAGAGGACTTAGAGGGCCATTATAAGACAAAATTTCATACCTTGGAGATCCGTAATTACAATGATACAACAGATTCAATATCGGGCTCATACAAAAAGAAAAAAAAAGTGTCTGTTTTTTAAAAATTTGCATAAGTTTTGTTTGAAAAAATAATTTGAAGTGATTCCAAGCGCATAGTGAAGCATAATAATAATTAATTGATGCCCCGAAGAAAGAAAATGGAAACATTAGAAATCAACTTGTAAGGTCTACTATGACGCATGAAGAAGAAGAAAAAATGCAACATGATATATCAAAATTACGAGACCAAGTGCAACAACTTTCGCTCTCATAAAGAGTAACGAAAATTTAAATGGAAGCTAAGATGGATAGTTTGAAGAATAGCTTAAAATCAGACATGGAAGGATTGAAGAATGGCATTAAATCTAATATGGATGACATAAAATATAATATGGAAGATTTTAAGAATGGTTTAAAAGCATACATGGAAGGTTTCAAGGAAGGTTTGACAAGGTTGCTACAAGAAATGCTTCCTAATGGTGAAAAGGTATTAGATGAAACTCGTGATGAGAACAAAAGAAATTTTAACCATGATTTCATAGACTCTAACATTTGATCCAGGACCTAGCATGTTCCAAAGATAGATATGAGGAAGTTTGATGGCAAGGATCCTGTAACATGGATACTATAGATAGAGTAATATTTCTATCTCCGTAATGTGCAAAACACACAAAGGTATGCATTGCAACTTTATATTTGGAACCCAATCCATTTGTATGGTATCGATGGCTTTCCTCTCGTAAAAAAATTGTCACTTGGTCAGTGTTTACGGAGGAAATGATAGCACATTATGAGGATACAAAGAGAAACACCTTCTTTAGTCAATTGATAAATCTCAAACAAAAGGGTTCAATGGTGGATCACATTCACAACTTCCAAAAATTGAATATAAGGGTAAATGATATTCCATAGGAGTGTAGGATTGATGTGTTCATAGGGACTTTAAAGGATAACATCAAACATGAGGTTCACCTTTGGGAACCTGATTCATTGGAAAAGGCATTTGGGTTGGCAAGAAAAATTGAAAGAAAAATTATGGAAACAAGGAAGCCTACCACTCACAACTATAAAGATGGAAGTGTTGTTTCCCCTAGCCTTCCACAACCTACAAGTTTGAAAGTACAACAATTCAAAGAAAAAAGAGAAAAAGGACTTTGTTATAGTTGTAATAGAAAATACACAAAAGGTCATAAGTGTGTTGAGAAGAAATTATTTTACATAGATTGTGAAGAGGGGGAAGTAAAGGAACAAGAAATGTCAAAAGAAGAGGATATACACTAAGAACCAGCCCTATAGAAAGAAGAAATGAATCTGACCATATCTTGTAATGCATTGGCGGGAATTACCACTCCTCAAACTCTGAAGGTAGAAGTACATATCAAGAATAAAAAGGTAATAGAGTTTATTGATTTGGGTAGTACCCATAATTTTATTCATTGTAAGATAGCCAAGGAATTGAATTACTTCCTATATCCAGCACGAGAGTGTCAAGTGATGGTTGCAAATGGAGGAACCATAAATTGCTTTGGAAAGTGCCATAATATCAAGTTATCCATGGGATAATATGTATTGAATAGTCCAATGCTTTCCATTCCAATGGGTGGTGTTGATGTTGTACTAGGAGTCCAATGGCTACAATCGTTCGGTACAATAGCTTTTAATTTTCAAGAAATTTTCTTGAAATTTTTTGGGAAGGAAGGGAAGTTGAATTAAGAGGTATCGCAAGGAAACTGGGAAATATAACAAGTTCTAACATCATGACAAATCTTCTAGAGAAAGAACAATGGGGCATAATTGCACAATTATGTTCACTAGAGGTTCCCACATCAAAATCATCTATTTCTCTAGATCTCCAAAAGGCCTTGGACAATTATTCCAAGGTATTTGAGATTCCCAAAAGGATCCCACCTTCGTGATCATGACCATGCTATTCATTTGATTCTAGGAATTGTTCCTCCAAACATCATGCCTTACAAATATCCATATGCCCAAAAGAGTGAAATTGAATGTATGATTGTAGAAATGCTAGAGGCTAGTATAATTCAACCTAGTCAAAGTTCTTTATTTGCTCCAGTAGTATTGATGCACAACAAAGATGGATTATGGCACATGTTTCTAGATTATAGGGAGATCAACAAGCTCACTATTAAAGATAAATTTTTTATTCCAGTCATTGATGAATTATTGGATGAATTCCATGGATAAATTTACTTCACCAAGTTGGACCTTCGTTCAGGATATCATCAAATTAGAATGAAGACTAAAGACATTCCAAAAGAAACATTTATAACTCATGAGGGTCATTATGAATTCTTGGTCATGCCTTTTGGCCTTACCAATGCACCTTCTACATTTCAAGGTTTGATGAATTCCATTTTCAAACCCTTCCTTAGAAAATTTGTGTTAGTATCTTTTGACGATATATGAATTTACAACAAGTCTTGGAAGGATCATGTTCAACATGTTGAGAGGGTTCTCAAAATATTGATGGAGAAATAATTATATGAAGAAACCTCCAAATGTTTCTTTGGAGTACAAGAGGTGGAATATCTGGGTCATATTGTATCTCATGAAGATGTTAAGGTAGACCCTAGCAAAATTAAAGCCATTAGGGAATGGAAAATTCCCACATCCATAAAGCATTTGTGAGGATTTCTTGAATATTGAAGCTGCTTGATCCTTCTCTTCCTTGCTTGGTCTGTACTTTCCTTTCCTTTCTTTTCCTTCTCCTCCCTTTCCTTGTTTTTCCCTTCCTTGATCAAATGCTAGAATGCTCCAAGAAAACTCTAAGTGTCCAAGAGAGTGTGTGAGAGAGAATAAAGATAGATCTCAAAAATTGAATTGACAAAAGGTACCAATTGATCCTCAGAAGCATTTTTATCATTCACGCCTCTAATTTCTTAATTTTCCTTAATTTTTCTTTAATTTCCTCCTCACATGAAACTTGTGACCTTTCACCTTCCTTTTCTCCTAATTTCCATTATTTTCATTATTAAATTGCCTAAAAATGCCATTTTGACTTTCCAAAGCCTTAGCCATTTCCTTTGCCAATTTCCCCTTATACATAAACACATCCATTGATGCCCACTAGGATATCTTTGCCCAATGTTAAGCTTGGAATCAGTGTCCCTTAACGTGGTCCTATTTTTCCTTTATTAACTTTATTACATGAAATTTTAAGTTGGGGATATTACAAGCCTCCCACACAGTAGGCCAGCCGAGGGACTCCTTTGTAGACCATAGCCATAGATTCCACCAATATGTTCACATACAATAGATGAGGCTATAAAACTGGAAAATACTCATCAAGGTACCAAATGTACACTTGTGAGCTAACTAGGGCAATTTCAGTTTCATGGAGGACCTCCTCTACACATTGTTGCCTATTATGCTTCTTGGGTGGGTTCCCATGGCCACCCATGAGCAAACTTACCACCCCATTCTCTTTGTTCATATCCCAAACAACCTCAATCCTCCCCAATAATGCAAGGGGAACGATAACCAAGATTTTCACATCTAGAAGGATCAATGGGTAAGAAAGCCATCCCAAATCACCATAATGAATGTTAAACATGTGTGTTGCGTGCTGAGGGAGAAAATTTCGAGCCCAGTTGGCTACCCAGCTGATCACCCCCTATTAAGGGATTGAGTTTTGTATATTAGTATGATGAATTGAATGCATTTTATGTGGAGTAGATGTAGGAGTTGTAGGAGTTTTCAAACACGATCAAGAGGAAGGAAATTATTGGATTATCTATTACACACATGAAATTCCAAGCGAGAATGGATGTTTCTTGGTATGATTTTGTAAAAATATAAACGATCATGTTGTTACAAGCTAATTGGTTCAATGTCTAAGTCATAAAATCTAACAGAAATGAAATGCTACTAGCATAATTCAAAGAGATTGACATAAAAAATGTAACCTAAATTGGAGCAATTGTTGAGGTTGAGGAGGATTGATGATAATGGGGACAAAGTTGTTGTTTGGTATGTCAACCAGAGATGTTTCATTAAGGACGAACAACACTACGCACTCTAAAAAGTTAAAGAAAATTTGACACTTGTGTTAGGGTAGAAACATTTGTTGAGAAATGTGAGTTGAGCTAGATAAAATGACATCCTAAAAAAAAACTACACATAAAATCATATCAACCTGATTAGATTGTTGGCTCATTTTCATAGCCTATGAAATAAGAGAAAGTCACAATGACCACCTAAATTGGCACTTGAAAAACATAGATAAATGATGCTACAAAAACTTCTAAATGGTTTATTTGGTGCCATGGATGTCAAATAATTCTATTTCGGTATAAGCAAAAGTTGAATTTGTTATTGCTTTTAAAAATATTCATGATCTTCAAAAAGGATAACTAAGTCATCTTTAGTGTGAAATGGAGCTTATTATACAATCTAAGAAAAAAAAGGCCCATGTATGAAGTTGGCATCAATTAAAAGAATTTAGATAAAAACAACTCTTATACTTCTTACAATATTTCATGTAAGTGTTCTCTTAAATTATTAAATTTTAACTTAGAAGTCCATTTAAATATATTGACATTATTTCATCACTTGAACTTAATGGAATTTTAAATGTGATTGATCTTGTCATTTTTCAATGTTATTTTTTACATGTTAGACTTATTTCTTATTTCTACCCATTTGTTTTCTTATGCCTTGAAATCATTCCATGTTCTAGGCATTGTTTATGTTGAAAATAATACCAAGGAGATGTGTTACTAGGCATTTATCCATTTTATCCTAATAGACACATTAATGACTTTTGACTTGGTGATATTTATGAGTTATATTAATGTCATGGATGGAAGAGATACTTAAAATTGGTATACCATGTACTCTTCTAATATTAAATTCACTTACACTTCATAAACTAACTTTATGTGTAAATTACTAAGTTCACTTTTCTATTATTAAAGTGAGTTGGGAAATTCACTTTATGAGAAAAAAGAAAAAGGTATACAACTTGAAAAAAGATACTAGGAGGATTTTAAGTAAAGGGGCCAATGTATGAGGGGGGTCACTTGGGAAAAGTGATCTCCACCACACATCTTGAAATTTGGAGATTAAATTTCATCCATTGAATCCTAGGGTTAGGGATTTAATCTTTTCCAAAAGAAAAAAGGAGAAAAGGGAGGCTCATTCCTCACTTCAAACTTGAGAGAAGGAGAGAAGAAGAGGAGATGAGAAATGCAAGGAGAGTTTTGAGCTTGAGGAGAAGAGCGCAAATTCCTAGGTAAAGGAGGCATCTACCCCAACATAGAAATCAAGGAGAAGGGCAGCCATATACCAACATGAAATTCAAGGAAGATATAGGCATGAGTTTCGAGGTAACTGATAAGTGGCAGCATAGAAATTGAGGCTCATACTAGCACAAATTTCGAGGAAATGCAAGTTGTTTGAGGCACAAAATTTGAGGCATCTATAGCACATATTTCAAGGCTGACTTGGCACAAAATAAAATATGATTTGGCATAGATTTTGACGCTAATTTCTGGGCACAAAAATCAAGGAGTTAAGGTGTGTAAAAATGCAGAAATTTCTGGGAACTTGAAATTGTGACAATTTGAAAAATATCAGTGGGCACAATTTTTTCATATTTTCATTTAAAGCTTAAGAAAAAGGGAGATAAGTATTATGATTAATTTTATGTACTTAGACTAATTTTTCAAGCAATAAAATCCTCCTTTGAAGACTGGTTTTCCCCAAAACGCTGTGGGCTTTTTCTAAGGTCACCTTGACCAAAAACAAGTGTCTCTCATGATTGAATGTTCGCATAAATTTTTATTTGATTACAACTATTAGGAAATGTGAAAAATAATAGAAGCCCTCTTTAAATGTTTACAATGAATGCATACAGAAAATTATATCAGCATGAAAAAACATGTAGGTTGGGTCAAATAAACACTTGTAAAATTGTAAACTGGGGTTGGGGTGCAGATCATTAAATTTTTACATGGTATCAAAACATAGTTGAGCCAAGTTGAGGCTCATATATACATTTGCAGTCAGCTGATAAAGAGGGAAGCAAGCTACCAAAGTATTCAAACAATGAACCATATCTTTGAAACTTTTCCAGAAGCCTAAATATTTCAACTGTTCAGAGGGAGAGTGGTTCTAGCTTCCAATTTTGCTTCATTTGGTTGGTTTTGGGGTCATGGCTACTAGGTTGAGAGTAGAGGACAAATTGGTGGGGCCTAAAAATTTTGGCCCATGGAAGGGGAGGATCATGCTTTTACTCGACAATGTGGAAGTGTGGGATATTGTATGAGCATTTTCACAATTTCCCACTGATCCATGTCTATTGGTAGAGTTCACTAAGAAAAATGTGAAATAAAAGAGGATCCTTATAGATGCCATCAAGGATCATTTGTTCCCTCATGTTTCAGGAATGACATATGCATATTAGATGTGGGAGTCCTTAATCTCTTTGCACCAGAGTTTTAGTGAGAATAGGAAGATGGTGTTGAGACAAAAAATATGCAACACCAAGATGACCAAGACTGGAAGTGTTACATCTTTTCTCACGAGAGCCTCACAATTGAAATATGAGTTGGATGTTGTTGGAGAGACTATTTCAGAGGGATAGTCGGTTTCCATTGCTTTAGAGGGGTTCACTAAGAAGTGGGATAGTTTTATCCACAACTTGGTGGCTACACAGCATTTTCCTAGATGGAGGAGGATGTGGGATGATTTCCTTCAGGAGGAGATCAGGAGAAGAATGCGTAGTGGTAGAAAGATTGGTGGGGGAGGTGAAGAGGAAATTTTTTCTCTTGTGCAAAGGGAAATAGGAAAAATATGATCAAGAAGGGGTCTTCTAGTGGAGAAAAGTAGCATAAGGGGAAGCAGACAGCTAAGGAGAAGGACAAGAGAAATGTGAAATGCATTTCTTGTGGGAAGATGGGTCACTATGTCATACAGTGTCCCAATAAGAAGGGTAAGAAGAAACAATGATTTGTAGCTAAAGCAGATGTGGAAGAGTTTGCAGCTATGTTTAACTCAGAGTGTGCTTTGGTGGTGAGTTTAGCCACTCATGTCACATATTTACATGTGTTATCACTCTGTAATTTCTGTAGGCTGAGGAAAGAAACTCAGAGGTAACCACAAAACCACTTTGAAAGATGGGATCGAGCCCTTCCAGCTTTAGAGAGGGATCTCTCTATATGATCTAGATTTCTATTCAAGATATTATGCTAGTTATGAAAGTTTGATGTGGGGTTGTCCAAAGATTTGGTTGAAAGATGCAGGGAAAGTCCATTTGGCATGGAGTCATGAAAATTTAGGAAATCAATCATAAAATAACAAAGAAGTTGTAACGCATGAGGATAGGCAATCTTTTGGATCGTATAAAATGTCTGTGGAGTGAAATAGATGAATTTGACTTAGGCTCAATTAAATATAGAGCATACTGAGATGAATTCTATATTTAAAATTCTTGAAATAATAAAGAGAGAAAACATATGGAAAACTGAGACAATAAACAATTTGACAAGAGAAAATAGATCATCAATTGTTTGATACGGGAATCCTAGAACAAATCTCTCTATATTATTGTAAATTGATCCCTTCAATACAATGCACAAATTACATCAATGTGCAACCTTTCTTCATACAAGTTCCACCCTTTATTACATATTCAGAAATTGTTTAAATAATGCTTGACCTAACAATTTTGCAAAATAATAGCTACAACTTAATTATAGAAACAAAGATATTTTTCAATCTCTCTCAAATTCATGTATGGAAAGATAAACTAAAAGAGATTTTGTATGCCCTAGAATAGCTTATAGGAAATATGCTTGTATTTAGGCAACATAAAAACTTGTGAACTACTTCCTTGAAAGTAGAATAGGTCCCCAACTGCAATTTAAGCATTTCTTCTTATCAAACAGGTTCTTCTACTACTACTCCTTTCTTATTTGTTTTTTCTAAAAATTCATAGCCTTAACAACTGGAAATGTGTTTTCTAATACTGATCCTCTTTCTTAAAATATGATTGGCTATAGTTTTTTTCTCAACACCGTCCATTCAAAACATTATATTCTCCTTTTTCCCATGATTCAACAATTGTCGACCCATATGCCTGTTAACACCTCTTCATGATCTATTAGAGCTTTAACTAAATTGGAGTTTTTTCTGTATCACCACTTTGGATTGAGCGGGGGTGTAAAATCTCCAATGCGCCTAGCCCCCAGGGCTTAGGTAGCATCTCAAGGCCAAAGCCTTTTTGTATGTTAAACCCTTTGGCTGGAAAGGCGGCTGATTCTTTGAAGTGTTGCATTATACGATAAAACTCATAAAACTATAACATGTGTTCCTGGTCCCTTTATATTATTGGAGTATCGCAATTGGTGGTTTTACAACGTCGCACTTAGTTTCATCCTCCAAAACTTGCAATCGTCGATGAGTGACGTGGCTTGTCCCACGTAGAAAAGGAATAAGGAGGGCCTGCACAATGTTTTATCACACAAAACTTGTGTTAAACCTTTTCTACCCTAATTTTATATTTTTACCATATAAACGCATATATTTAGGTTTTAGCCTACCTTTTCCATCGCCGATGAGTGATAGTCCTCCATTAACAGCCCCCGCCTTTGGTTCTTTTGAGCTATTCATAACCATAGTGCTAGCCCCCTTATCAGAGGCTTATAAACAATGATTGCATTATGATACACAACATATCACTACCTTCGATCACCGATCTTTGACACGTGATGTCATCAATGCCACGTCACTACCATGTGTCATCCTATGAGTGGTGACACGTGTCACCCATTTTCAACCACATCTGACCTTTGATAATGTTGAACCTTCCTACCACGTGTCCACCATATAGCCACGCCATGATGACATCAGCCACCACGTGGACTTTATCGGAACCAATCACTAACTACCACGCATCCCTTAGGAGGAGATAAAAAAGGCCCGACCTGGCTTGGTTTTACGAGCAATTCCTTTGTTAAGTCTTTTTAGCCCTCCCCGACATTTTAACACTAGCCATATATTTTAAGTCACAATCCCGGAAGTTTCATTGCATATCACAATTCACATATCGATGATTTTGAAACATGGTCATCCTACCATCCTTTACAAACCCCCGATTTTCAATATGCGATGGTCCTTGGACCTTGCCGATTACTGATTTCTGATATGTCGATTGGACCCCACAGCTCTATGCTTTGATATCGATAGAACCCCATTGATATGTCCATGCACCTTCGAACTACGGGATGTGGGATTTTCTTTCTCCTTTTCCTTTTCTTTTTCTTTTTGGATTTTGAAGAAGGATTTTATTATTTCCATAACTTTTGATGTTGGAAACCATTTGAATCTATCTATAGGTCATTAGAAATCTAATGCAGAGCTTGTCACCATGAAAACACCTACAAGATCATCTTACATAAGGTTGAAAAGAAAAATTCCTTCCCAACCTTAGGCTGATTTTGGCCATAGGACTAAAGGATTGAATGGTTTCTTAGACAGGTAAAATTTCAAGCTATGACACACAATGACTCATAGTCTAAAATTCACAAGTATATTGTCAAAATAAATAAATGAACAAATAGACTATGATTGCCTATTTTATAGGGCCCTAACATTCGCTCCAATGGGGATGACATATTCCCTGTGAGGTGTTAAGAACAAAAAGCATACTAGTAGCCTAACCATTGGGCAACTATTTCATGATCAAAGCTAAGACTAACTCTGAAAACAACAAAAACAATCATAGATATAGCATATACTCATCTAAAACTTAGGGCCTTCACTATGGGCTTCAATTCATGATGACAACCACCCACATTTGTAGTATTTAAATAGAAAAATGATATATGCAATGATGGTGTTTATTACCAGCTGACCTTAAGTAAAATAATTCTTGAGCAACCTGCCATTAACAGGTCCTCCTTGCAGTGTTTCTCCAGTTAGATCCTCCAAACAAAATTGATCCAGGTCTGGGTGTGAAGAAGGACCCTTCCAAGACCTTTTACTTTCATGATGTGTTAAGATTGCTTTTTAAAAGAACATTAACGAATACATCTGCATGCAGAAAACACGAGGAACATAACAATCATCAACACATGAAAAGATAAGTGTTGATAATGGAGTTCGTCGAGGAGGGACTATGTCTCTGGGCCCCAGTGTCAAGATGGTGTAGGCCGCTGCATTAAGTGTTGTCAATAATGGTGATGTACACAGAGATGATGTCTCGACCATACAAGGAAAAATGCCCTCACGCAGGAGTGGCTCTAAGAGATGTTCAACTACAGGAACTCTCAATCAAAAGACTCCTACTAGTATGACACAAAAACATGCATGGTGAGCATCTCGCCAACATGGCACAAAAGGGATGTCAAAACAAAACACATGCATGATGACAACAAGAGTATCCCAACAACATACTACAAGGGATCTCAAAGCATAACATAAAGAGTTATGACAACAAGTACATCACATAAAAGATTCCGCATAACATGAAGCAAGGAATCAGGACAACATGTAATAAACAAGATCCTGCATCAACATCAATCAAGGATCTGTGCAGTATAATGCAGAAAGAAGAAGTACATGAACACATCATATACCTCACAACCAAGGGCCATCTGAAGAAGTGGATGTCACACTGTTGAAGCTGCTCGGACCATTGATCTCAAGGCATCAATCGCATGAAGATGGCTGCTCGCACAAGAATGTGGACATCTGCACTGGCACGTAGAAAAGTGGCTAGAATAAGAAATGAGAGAATAAGAAATCCGAAGACACCATCAGATTTGTGGCATTGAGTAGTGCTGAATCAACTATCAAAAATCTGAATTCTGAGAAGTTAAGAATTCTGGGCTCCAGGAACCTTTTAGATTCCCCCGAGATTCCTCAAAGATTCTGTTCCATGGATGGACTGAAAATATGCAACTCAAATGTTGAATATGATTGCTCCATTGTGATCCCTATAGAAAACCATGAAAAACAAGTATAAACTTGACTATATTCTGAAATGTCAAAATTTTACCTTGGGAAAATTTCATGGCTCATGGTTCTGCTCCCTGTTTTTTCTCAAATCATGGCTCCACGTGCATTCTGGAAATGACTAGAAAATGAAAACCTATGATGAAGAAACGAACATCACCGTTGTGTTCGTGGTGATGAGAGGTGTAAAAACCATATAAAATTTGTCAATTTCTGACAAAGTGAGAATTTTTCCCTCCTGCAAAACTCATGGTTCCTACATTAAAATATTAATTAATATGCCTTCCGCCTCAAAATCTGTGCCTGTAGTCTCTCTCCTCCTCCTCAAACTATGTGCAGAGGTAAAAATACTAAATTTAAATAAAAACTTATCGGCAGATTGACCAATGTAAAGTGGTTAGCACATTGGTTAAAAGAGGCATATGGTTATGGAGAGGTTAGGAGATCAAATCCCGCCATCTCCATATATAATTTTTAGAAAACCACATTTATATAATTCCGCACTAACATCAGGCACCCTTAACTGTTGTTTGCGCCTTAAATATCGACACTTTCTAAATATCAGCGAACAATCTTATTGTTGGCGCATGTATCGGCACGATGACTGGTAGTTGTGCCGATATATATATCGGCGATCGACAATTGCGGAGGTATCAGCACCTTTATCGGGGTCTCGCCGATTTATATATATTGGCAATATATATATAGTATCGGGCGGCGATAAAATCAACGTGTATTGAGGAGTGTCACTGATATTCATATCGGCGATGTATATAATATGGCTAGAACATTAGGGTTTGGGCTGGATCCACTACCAATGGCCTGCGCCTA
>APFE031230800.1:76516-129003 GCA_000404065.3 Pinus taeda
GGGGGTTATTGCTGCTGATCCCGAAACCATATCTTAATGCGACTTGCGATAAGGTTGTTTAAAAGGGTTCGGTGGGGGTTGTTGCCGCCGATCCTGAAACCATGTGTTTTATTGTCTTATATGGTTATTTTTAATAACTATATATTGAAACATATTTCGTCATATGGTTATTTAATAACCATTTTCCATGATTTTTGTCTCTTATGCAAAGTTTAGGAGACAAATGAGAGAACACCAAGTGTCAATGGCTGATGGGCTGCCATGTGGGTCCCACCTACTTACTGGGATGCCATGTGGCATACTGTGGGCCCTACTTTTCCCCTGTCATGTCAAACTTTGAAGAGCTCTATCTTTCACATACGAGCTCGGTTTGACTAGCTGTTCGTACCTCCACGATCACGCCAACAAGATACTTAAGATGAACCTATTTTGAGCATAATCCAAACACTTCGATTTTTGAGCCATCTTTGTCCTGTGTGTCTCTCTGGAGCCACATAGATCAATCCTCCCCATTGAGGAGCTTTTGGTCCTCCAAAAGCATGAAAGATAATCTGGAACTTTCTCTATACCCTGTCTGCATCACAAGAATCCTGAAAAGGTCTCACTTCCATCTCCTTCACCTTTGTTCTTCGAAGACTTAAGCGACGAGCCGACACCTGCTACTTCTGCAACCTATAGTACATTGTTTTCCAAATTACATGCTTTGAATGACATGACCAAATAAATACCCAAATGTCCCATACTTGCCACGAGTTTATAACACATACTCGATTGTCAAGTTTACAACAAGATGGACACAATACTTCAGCTATGACAATAAGGCCAACCTATCATCATTGCTTCAAAAAGTGATGGAAAACACCTCATCACTGCAACACATGATTTGCATACATAAGGCCAAAAATTATTTCTTTGACAAGTGATGGAAACATAACATCACTTTCAGAGTTTTAACATGCAACTCAAAATACGACTCAAAACATGACCATACATCATTGTTGTTGACCGAGTGATGGAAACATATCATCACTTTTACACTTTAAAATGCAACAAATGATTTACAAAAGAATGACCATGAACCAACAACATGTCAAAAAAAAACCATTTTTCACTTATCAATGTGAATGGGTCACCTCCTTGATGTGGCTTTTCTTGTTGAACAACTGCTCTTCCTAGTTCACACACCGACGCTTTGTCTTTAAGGCGTTGTTCTGGATGGAGCTTCCAGCAAGTGGCTCTTTGATGGCCATTTTTGTCGCAATGACTGCAATAGGATTTCTTCCTCCATATTTGCTTAACCTGTTTCTTTTCATGATGTTGAGAGGGTCATTCATGCCTCATGAGTGCTGCCATTCTTTTCCAACACTTGGAAAAGGTATGGTTAGGTAAACCACAAAAAGTACATGTTTTTCGATGCCTTGGTCTTCGTTCATTATTAACAACAAGATCATAATGAAAATGAAAATTTGAAGATCGAAAATGGTTATACCTTCCTTTGTTGTTTATGATGTCAGTATGGTGATGAGAGCTTGCCTACAATGGAAAATGCCATGGGATGATGGAGATGTTTTCCCATCATTTTCTTTCCCTAACGATGTCTCGGACGAATCTGACACCTTTGAGCACTCTCCTTTAGTGTATCTCGAGCCTACAAATCAATGCTCATGCACAACCTCCAAAATTTGAGTGATGCCTTGGTTATTAACACCAAGTTATTTCTCCTCGTGCCTTGTCTTTGTAAGGAGCCTCACGTTTGTCCCTGTAATTTGGATCTCCAAATCTCCAACAGACATCATACTATGAGAAGATGAAATTGAAAGGAAATCAACATATTTTACCTTCTCTTCAATTTGGAAAGAACTAATGAGGGCTACTCATCATCCGTCGTTGGTGGTTTGCTAATTGTCTCAACGCATTCCCCAACTTCTTTCCTGACATACCCAAGTCCTACCTGATGGGGTAATTCCTCTACATTGATGGGTTGAAAATGCCTTGGCCACTAATGCCCAAGCCTTTTCCTTCATAGCCCATTCTCTTTAACAATTTGGAGCCAATTCCCATGGTGTGATTTTCAAACACAGTGAAATCATCATCAGGAAACATACTTGAAGATGGAGAACTACTTTTTACCTCACATGAGTCTCGCTGCAACTTTTCCAAGGCCTCGTCCTTTGCTTGCAACTGTCGTAGAAAAATTTGTTTCTCTTCTTTCTCTTCATGTAGACGCATCTTCAATTCATCATTCTCTGTTTGAAGATTATGTTTGTTTTTCCTTAGTTAATCCATGGCCTCTTCCATGGCTTGCAACTGAAGCTGCAATCGCTCTTTTTCCTCTGTCTCCTTCTGTACAGTTTCATACATAATTTCCACTCTCTTGGAAATGTCGAGCATGGTCTCATACATCGCTCTTTCATCCTCTGTCATTGTTCACACTGCAATTCACATCAACGCAAAGACAGCTCCGATACCAATTGATCCAGGTCCAGGTGTGAAGAAGGACCCTTCCAAGACCTTTTACATTCATGACGTGTTAATATTTCTTTTTAAAAGAACATTAATGAATACATCTGCATGTGGAAAAGAAGAGGAACATAACAATCGTCAACACATGAGAACATAAGCATTGATAACGGAGTTCATCCAGGAGGGACTATGTCTCTGGGCACAGTGTCAAGGTGGTGTAGGCCACTGCATTAAGTGTTGTCAATAATGGTGATGTAAATAAAGATGATGTCTTGATCATACAAGGAAAAATGCCCTCACGCAGGAGTGGCCTAAGAGATGTTCCACTACAGGAACCCTCAATCAAAAGACTCCTACCAGTGTGACACAAAAACATGCATGGTGAGCATCTCGCCAACATGGCACAAAATGGATGTCAAAACAAAACACATGCATGATGACAACAAGAGTATCCCAGCAACATAAAACAAGGGATCTCAAAGCATAACATAAAGAGTTATGACAGCAAGTACATCACATAAAATATTCCACATAACATGAAGCAAGGAATCATGACAACATGTAATAAACAAGATCATGCATCAACATCAATCAAGGATCTATGCAATATAATGCAGAAAGAAGAAGTAAATGAACACATCATATACCTCACAACCAAGGGGCATCTGAAGAATTGGATGTCACACTGTTGAAGCTGCTCGGACCATCGATCTCAAGGCATCGATTGCATGAATATGGTTTCTCGCACAAGAATGTGGACATCTGCAGTGGCACTTAGAAACATGGCTAGAAGAAGAAATGAGAGAATAAGAAATCTAAAGACACCAGCAAATTTTTGGTGTCGATTAGTGCTAAATCGACTGTCCAAAATCTGAATTCTGAGAAGTTGAGAATTCTGGGCTCAAGGAATCTTTTAGATTCCCCCGAATTCTTCAAAGATTTTGTTCCATGGATGGACTGAAAATATGCAATTCAGATGTCAAATATGATCGCTCCATTGTGATCCCTGCGGAAAACCATGAAAAATAAGTATAAACTTGACTATAGTTTAAAATGTCAAAAATTTACCTCCTTGGGAAAGTTTCATGGTTCATGGTTACGCTCCCTGTTTTTGCTGAAATCATGGTTCCACGTGCATTCTGGAAATGATTGGAAAATGTAGACTTCTGATGAAGAAACAAATAGCAACATTGTGTTCATGGCGATGAGAGGTGTAAAAACCATATAAAATTTGTTAATTTTTGAGAAAGTGAGAATTTTGCCCTCCTGAAAAATTCATGGTTCCTACATTAAAATATTAATTAATCTGCCTTCTGCCTTGAAATCTGTGCCTGCAGTCTCTCTCCTCCTCCTCGAACTATGTGCAGAGGTAAAAATACTAAGTTTAAATAAAAACTTATCGGTGGATTGACCAATGTAAAGTGGTTGGCGCATTGGTTAAAAGAGGCATGTGGTTACGGAGAGGTTGGGAGATCAAATCCCGCCTTCTCCATATATAATTTTTATAAAACTGCATTGATATAACCCCACACTAACATTAGGTACCCTTAACTGCTATCGGTGCCTTAAATATCAGTGCTTTCTAAATATCGGCGATCGGTCTTATTGTTGGCGCATGTATCGGTGCGATGACTAGTAGTTGCACCGATATATATATTGGCTATCGGCAGCTGCGGAGGTATCGACGCCTTTATCGGGGTCTGGCCGATTTATATATATCAGCGATATATATATATATATATATTATAATATATATATATATATATATATATAATATATATATATATATATATATATATAATATATATATATATATAGTAGTGGGCGGCGATAAAATCAGCGTGTATTGAGGAGTGTCACCGATATTCATATCGGCAATGTATATAATATGGCTAGACCATTGGGGTTTGGGTCGGGTCCACCACCGATGGCCCACGCCCGCCCCATAATACAATGATATATATGCGGTATATATGGAGGAGGGTTCAGTGGGGCTTATTGCCGCCAATCCCGAAACCATATCTTAATACGACTTGTGATAAGGTTGTTTATAAGGGTTCGGTGGGGGTTGTTGCCACCGATCCCGAAACCATGTGTTTGATTGTCTTATATAGTTATTTTTAATAACTATATATTGAAACATATTTTGTTATATAGTTATTTAATAACCATTTTCCATTAATTTTGTCTCTTATGCAAGTTTAGGAGACAAATGAGAGAACGCCAAGTGTCAATGGCTGATGGGATGCCATGTGGGTCCCACCTTCTTACTGGGATGCCATGTGGCATATTGTGGGCCCCACTTTTCCCCTATGATGTCAAACTTTGAAGAGCTCTATCTTTCACATACGAGCTTGGTTTGATGAGCCATTCACACCTCCGCAATCACGACGACAAGATACTTAACATGAACCTATTTTGAGCATAATCCAAACACTTTGATTTTTGAGCCGTCTTTGTCCTATTTGTCTCTCTAGAGCCACCTGGATCAAAAATGCATGACTTCCACGAACAACTACAATCCTGTAAGGGAATTTCCACAAACTGTCAAACTTCCCATGTTTCCCTTTCTCTTCATTCTTGGCATCCCACATTAAAAAATATCATTCAGATGAAAATATTCTGCCTTTACCCTCCTGTCATGAATTCTCTTGATTTTATCTTGAATCACCTGTGTAGTGTTGTAAACTCCCTTGTTTGCTGCAAATTTATCACTTGATTGATCCTTCTCTAGGCATCATTTGGTTCTGCTTCCTCTTCCTGCAATAATTTAAGTACTGGAATTCCTAAGGAAATAGGAAAAGTTGCATCTATTCCATAAACCAGTCGGAAAGGTGACATTCCAATTAACTTTTTTGTACTTATCCTGTCAGCCCATAGAGCATTTATCAAATTTTTATGCCAAGATTTCTTATTTTCTTGCTGTAGTTTCTTTATGATGTTGACCAATGACTTGTTAGAAGACTTTGCTAACCCATTTCATCGAGGATGATAGGTAGTAGAATGTCCTAACACTATGTGATACTTGTTACAAAAGTCAATCATCCTTTTTTATTTAAAAACGACATCATTATCTGTAATAATTTTATGGGGACAACCAAACCTGGAGAGAATATGACTTTGAAGGAATTGCATGATTACAGAATCTATAGCTTGTCTAGTTGGAGTGGCTTCAATGCATTTGGTGAAGTAGTATGTCGCTATCAGGATCCACTTGTGTTGTGCTGAAGAGCTTGGATGAATTTCTCCTATTAAATATAAACCCCATTGCTAGAAATGCACCTCCACTGAGATACGTTTCAGAGGTAGAGGTATGATTTTCCTCTTACCTTCAAAAATATGACATTGATGACAAGTTGAAACCTTTTATGAATGTTTGTAAACAAGGTAGGCCAGTAAAAACCATCTCTCTAGATTTTGTTTGTTGTGGATTTCTAGTACATATGTCCTCCACAGTCACCTTGATGAAATTCTTCTATGATCTTATCTGCCTCATCCTTCAATAAACAATTTAGAAAAATACCTCCAATATCCTTCCAATACAAATCTTGATCTAAAATGCAGAACTTAACATCGTCCAGTTTAAGAAATCTTGCCTTGGTTTTTGTCAAAGAAGGGGGAGCTTGTAAATTCTGCAAAACATACACAATGTCTACATACCAAGGAGAAGTAAGAAAATTCTCTGATACCCATGGAGTTGCCATATCTTATTATTCATCAAGAGAAACCACAAAGTTTATGTCTAGTTCATGAAAATTTGACTCAACCATCAATTTGGCTAGTCCTTGAGCTTTGATTAGTTTTGTAGGCTTTATCTCAATGTCATATTCCAAAATCACTACTATCCATTTGCCGCTTTTCCCATCTAGATCAGCCCGAGTGAGGATATCCTTTACCACTGCATTTGTAACAAAAGAAATTATTTGAGAATGTAAGATATACACTCTAAAGTCTTTCAAGGCCTTTACTAAAGGAAAATCTTTCCTTTCCATGATATTATACTTCAAGGAGGCATCTCTTAAATCTCTATTATTGGCTTAAGGGGGCCTGACCTATGTTCAGAGTTGTTCATGCCAACCAACAAAACCCTAATTGCCGACCCTTTCGGAAACAACCTGCATAGCATAGGCTACAGTCTCACCCGAAGTAGTATTGGGGGGTGCTAGAACCAAGTTTTTTCACCCAGAGACAGTGTGATAAGTGATCTTAAGCCTTTTTCTACTCATATCTGCCTTTGCGCAGATTAGTATCCTTCTATGCTCTTCTACTATAAATTTAAGAAAACGGCTTCTAGACCTTCTCAAAGATCTGCAATTAGACTTTATAGACCCTAAGGAATCAATTGTTCACTTTCACGCACTAATTAATAACCCTAGATCTGCCTTCGCGCAGATCTATCCAATTCTTCAGAAATCATAATAGAATTAACCCTTATCTTCACGGAAACATATAATTACTTTGTTGATGCATACATATTATAGATTTAATAGATTCACATAGTAATTTCACATTATTTAACAAAAAACATATTATTGAGCGACAGAGCATAACATGAACATAATTAAGAATAATACTCAAAAGCTAGGTATTTCTCCAAAATCAGTGTTTATTAAGCTTCAATACCATGTGCACTCAGCTGCAAGGGTCTGCGCACTTAGCTGCGGACTTACCAAGGCCTCTTGCGCACTTAGCTACAAGAGCCTTCCCCTTTCACCTAAGTACAGGAAATAGAACCTTCCTACCTTAGCACATGCCCAAAACAATCTTTATCTTGACTTGTCTACTTCATGCTTAGACTCGCTATGAATCAATGATATATAGCTTTTTCCAATACAATACCATGGCCTGCGGACCATGGATGAGTCTCAACAACTGACTTATTACTTACCCAAATAAGGGGAAAAATCTCTTTTGACCCTTATCTAGCTGCATGCTTCGCTTCCACATTTCGCGAAGACTTTACAATATTTGCAAAATCTTTTACAAAATTTGGTTAAACTAACCCAAAATTGTCCCTGGGGACCTTATCCCAACAGGCCCCCAAAACAAATATGGTGACTCGCCCTCAATTCACTTGGCTAGCGCTTCCATGTTGTTGTGAAGGTCACTAAACTCGACCTGCAATGTTGCTACAACAACATAACTCTATATCATGGCATGTTGTACTTCTTCTACTAGTTTTTCTGTCATTAGGCCTTCTATAGCTAGGCACGTCATTCTTTGTGTCTACTACAATGTATTTAACTTTTCCTGAAGTGCCAGAGTAAGATGATAGGCTTCCTCTATCCATGTTTGTATTTTTGCCTTTAGAAGGGCCTCTTTCCACTGTAATTCTTCAATCTGTGACTGTAACTTCTTCCCTTCTTGCAATTGCGCAAGGCGTTGGACTGGCGCCAAATTACATGCAGTTTCTCTAACTTCATCAAACTTGCATTATGTCTCCCGGATGTCTGTGTTAAGATTCTGCAGGATTGGGTTCTCCTGGAGATTCATCCATAACTCCATGGTGTGTTCAAATATCAATTGGAAACATGTGACTATTGCATCCAGAGTGCCCATGTTTTCCCTAATCATTGCTTTGCACTGCTCCCAAACCTCTGGCAGAATGGTTGGCTGCAACTTCAGCTGTAGCTATGAGATATTCATATGAAAATTCAATGTAAATTTACCAATCTCATCCTTCGACACGTGGACCACAACAGCCAATTTTCATATTTTTGTTGCAGCTGCGGCATCCTCTAGGATGTTCAACTCTAGAACTGTCTTGCATGCCTGCTCTATTGCTGTCTCCAGACTCTGAATTCATGCTTGCAGCTCCCTTTCTTTCAGTGCCTAAGATTTCTCTGAGAACATTTGCTAATTATTGACCTTAAATTCACTTATGATGGCCAAGGCGTGCTTCTCTCTGATCCTTAGCTCATCCAAAACTCCTTGATGTAGCGCATGGAGGGTCTGAAATAGCAACGTGGCCAAGTTTAACCTGATATATTTAACAGTGCTTAATGCAACTCGTCTTCCTTTGATTCTGCGCGGATTGATCCTTTAGGTAAAGGTATGACTCTGAGGTCTAGAGTTTGTTCCATCTCTGCTACTGTCCCACTCCCTTGAACCAAGATCCCTTGCACCAAGCTCACTTGCACCCTGCTCGCTTGAATCCTGTCGTTCCGAATCTACAGCTCGTGCAAATCCTTTTGGATGCTCCCTAGCATCTTCATATATTTTTTCTCAAACTGTTGCCACAACTCCATTGTTGTGTCTCTAACTTTGTCACTGATCTCATCGAGATCCCCTTTAGTGAGGACCATCGAGTCGATGTGCATTTGCTTGTATAATTTATGCTTCTTTCATGGCCCAACAATTTTCTCCTTTCCATGCTTCTTCAGTGTGAAGGGAGCTGCTCTAACCCTCTCCACTGTCTCCTTCATGTCCTAATAGTTTTGGCTCATCTCTATGCTTGGAAGCCGATTCTTCGACCTCCTTTGTACCAGTGTGTTCTGCCTCAGCATGCTTCTTTGCAATGCGTTCTTTTTCCACAAATTCCTTAGTAGCAACTTCTTTTTTCTTCTACTCAACCAAATCTCGCGCTGCCTTCTGTGCTGCCTCTTTACATATTTGTGCAGTGATCGACTATGCAACAGATCTCTCGGCAACCTTACTAGTACCTAGACCTAGTTCCATGGGTTCACGCCACTCCGCTCGCCAACTCCCCACAATCTCTTGTACATCTGTTTCAAATACTAAGTATGGCAGCATGTGCCATATATTCTTTGGGTCCTTCCACGTCCTGATTGATACATTGTGGAAATCAGCCTTGAACTCCGCGAAGGCCATCAACTACTCAAACAAGGTTGGGGACAACCTCGGCCGCTGAGTAATGACTGTCCTCAGATCCATCTCCATTAAGATCTAGGAATTTTTTAATTCTTTGATCCTCTCTAGATCCTTTGTTGCCCACAATGAAGCGAACTTCACTGCTTCTAGTAAGTCCTTTGCTTGCAGAGGAAATGAGTTGTCCTCTGGGAATCTCCATGCGATTAATACAATTGACAATAGTAGCCACGCATAATGGAAGGACTTGCTGTCCTCCTAAGCTTCACAATAATTCGCGAGGAAATCCTTGCACAAATACTTCCCCCAGTTGTATTGAACTCCCTTCGCGCACTTGGAAACCAATCATATTACAAGCATCAGAACTTTGTCTACGTGGCATTTCCTCATAATTTTTCCTGCAAGAATTTGGCGTTGAATTGCACCACTTGGTCATGAATGGATCAGATTGAGTATCCACACGACTTCTTGATGAGACCATATTCTACCTTCATTTTTTCGGGTAGCTCCTTTTCTCCAGTTTTCCCTCCAAACTCCTTGGTAGGGTCCACCCCTTCGTAGGGTAGCTTTGTGATTTGATGAATGAGCATATCAGTGATCAGGATGGGTTCCCCCATCCATAGGCACCCATCATGCACTAGCGCAAGCAAGTGGTGCACGCACACCATGTCCCTGATTGACCTGTGAAAATGTGGCATGCAGAGCATGTGCAACAACCTAGCCTACTCAACACCTCTGACCTACTTCATGGGTTCCAACCATGTAACGCCAGTTTCTTCATAGTAGGTCTTCTTCATGTATTTTCTAGTGGCCAAATGAGGGAACCTCTCATGGTATGCAAGATCCCAATCCTCCATCTTTAGCATGGGAATGCGTGCTAAGATTGTACCTTCAAATTCAACTTGTTATGGAAACAGGGGTGTCGAGACTGTAAATTTCCCAGAATCAGGGTCTTTTGTAACTTCTACCTTCCCTTTCCATGGAGGGGTATACTCCGAGATTTGTGTGATAGGCTCACCCTCCTCTGCATCTAATTCCTCCACTCCTTGGAATTCTTCTTCCTTTAGGTCCACAACTTTATTCAGCTTCTTATCCATCCTTTCCTTCTGCCAACCCTCTGACTTCTTCCTCGGCGAATGTCTCACCGACATAGGTTTCTTCTGCTTCTCTTTTGTAACTGATTGCTTCGGCCTTAGAGACCTCGACACCATAGGCATAATAGCCGTAGTTTCCATACTTGATATCTCAGGGGCTGTCGTGTTGGAGATGGAAGCTTCATAACTCATAACTTCAATAGGATTTGTGGCATTCCTTCATTCTAAGAACATTTCATGAGATGTTGCAGATAAATTTGCAAATGAGGGTCACAACACAAGTTCTTCCTAGTCTTTGCTCTTCATAGAGTGATAGCAGTGGGCTCAAACACAATTCTCATAATGCAAAGTGTTCTTTGGGGGACCAACAGCTCAATTTATAGAAGTTTTTGAATTCAAATCTGACCGTTCCCTCCAATTTCTAATCATAAATGCATCTTTGGCGACAGGTCTTCAAATATTTTCACCATAAATGGTGCCTACCCACTCCTCTTAACAAAATTATTGCCATCAAATCATGAATAGTAACTCCAACGACTACTTTTGGACCCATTTGCACGACACCATCCTCCATGGCACAACTCATCTAGTGCAGCTTCACCTGTCGCACTCCTATCGTCCATCGCGCAGCCTCCCTACCATGATTTTCACCTCATAGGGCAATGTAGTTTATAGTCCGTAATACCTTATAGTTGCCTAGATTACTAAGGCTGTCCTACCACCATATATTCATTGCATAGGGGTAGGATCCCCTGTGTATAGTTTCATCCTACTTCCATTCACTTTTCCATGGAATGGTTCCCCATTAAGCTTCGCGAGCTGAACTACACCACCATTCGTAATCTCCTTAACAATATATGGCCCCAACCAATGCACTTGAAATTTCCCTCGAAATTTTGTGAACTTGCTATCATATAGCAACACTAGATCATTTATCTTAAAAGTGTGCATCTTAATAAGCCTATCATGCCATGCTTTCTCGCGTTCCTTTTACACTTACTGGTGAAATCCTGTAAGAAAATGGTCATCTTCTAACTTCATGATCTGTGTGATCCATTCCTCCAAGGTCTTGCGATCTACCATCTCTGTCAAAGTTGCAATACGTACGCTTGGCACAATATACTCCAAGGGCATTACTGCTTCAATTCCATAGACCAGCCTAAATGGTGTTTGGCCTATTAATGTTTTGCAAGTCGTCCTATAAGCCCATATCATTGTGGGAATGTGCATATCCCAGTCATTCCTCTACACGTTACAGACCTTTGTCAATGCATTCTCCAATTTTTTTTAAATGCCTCTACCATTCCATTCGCCTGTGGGTGAAAGGGAGTGCTCTTTTGATGATACACCCAGAATTCTTCAAGCATCGTGCTGACCATTTCATTCAAGAAATGTGTACCCCTATCACTCATCAATATCTTAGGGCATCCAAACCTCATTAAGACATATTCAAACAAAAACTTTGCAGGGGTGGCAACCTTCACTAGTTGCGCTTATGCCCATCTGGTTAAATACTTTGTTGCAGTAATGATATACCGTGTGCCCATCTTCTTACCTGGTGGTTGTATTAGACCTATGAAGTAAATGGCCCATTTATCAAATACCTGAGGATTTAAAGGCAGCTCATCCCTTTGTGAAGGCTTCCCCATACTTTGGCAAGCATTTCATGCCTTAGAATACTTGTGCAATGTTGGCGGTTACTTTCCCTGTGTAGTGACCTTCTGCGACTCCTGCATGTACCTCAGTGAGGATACTGGTGTGTTCAAACTTTGGAACATACATTCACAGTATCTTGTCCACTCCCATCTTATACAAATGACCCACAATCACTGAAAAATATGACGTGTGAACTACTAACTCCTTTTTCTGGGTAGAATAGCCTTCCAGAGCTGTTCCCGTTGTTAAAATTGAATGATATCTGTGAAATGGTCATTCGCAACTCTTACCGCAAAGAGTTGTGCATCCAACATTCCTTCCTCTAAACTATTTGGTTCTTCACCTGTTTCAATCCTTGACAGATGGTCTGGTCCTACATTCAACCTTCCAGGCTTCACAATCCCTACAAAGTCATATTATTGAAACAACAATAACCATCGGCATATCTTCCCCCCCAACACAGAGTGATCTGTATACATTTTAAAGTGTCTACCCAACAAATAATGCCTAAACTTTTGCAGTGTGTAGACCATCACCACCCCTCCGTGCTCAATAGTAAAGTAATTCTTCTTAGCTTTAGATAATGTTATCCTCGTGAAGGCTAGCAGATAATTAATCTCTCCCTCTCATGTCTATGTTTGTATGACTCCTAACGTGATACAAGAATCATCTACATGCATATGGAATTCCTTTTTGCAGTCAGGAAATACCAAAATAGGTGCAATTACCATTTTTTCCTTCAAGACATCCAGATTGCACTGAGAGTCTTCATCCCAACAAAACATCACATCTTTCTTCAACAATTTTTCCATGGACGCAGTTATCTGAGCATATGCGTTGATAAACTTCCTGTAATATCCAGTGTGCCCTAATGTCACTCTCAGTTGTTTCACATTCCTAGGAGCCTCCAAATTCATAATTACAATGATCTTCGTATGGTCCACCATCAATCCCTTTTTACATACAACATGACCAAGAAAAATCCAAAAGGGCACACAATATGCACTTCTTCAAGTTCAGTGAGATCTGATACCTTCGACATGTATCTTGCATAAGGCACAGACTCACGACTTGGTGCTTCACTAACCTAAACACAGTCAAATCATCAAAATATACGTCTAGAAATTTATGAATAAACTCTTTGAACGTCGCGATCACAACCCAGGAAAATATTGCAGGTGCGTTCTTCAATCCGAATGGCACTATTATATATTTAAATCAACCCCACTCTGTCACGAAGGTTGTCTTTCTTCTATCTTCCAGTGCAATCTTTATTTGATGATATCCTGAAAAACCATCAATGAATGAATAAGTTTCCTATCCGCCAACGTTTTCTAACACTTATTCGGTAAATGGTGTTGGAAACGGATTGTGCATGCATGCATCATTCAGCTTCCTTAGATCCATGCATATACGGATTTCTCCCTTCCATTTATTTTCTTCAACCACCATTGGGCTTACCTAATCTAATTCTTCTACTCGTTCAATAATACCAGCATCCAACATCTTATTCAGTTATTGGCACACCTTTTCCTTATACTTTGGTTTTAGCCAATAAGGCCTTTGCTTAACAGGCTTCGCATCTCGGTTCAATGTAATCTTCATAACACATAAGTCTCATATGATCCCTTTCAAATATGAAAAATTCATTAGGAGTAAATCCTAGTACTCGCATAACAGATCAACTATCTTATCAACCGTATCTTCCTCCCAATAGTCACCTATCTTCACGAACTTAGGTTCTGCCTCAGACCCAATGTTTACCTATCGCGTTTTCAAAGGTTCTAATATATCCGGGTTTGCCACCTTCAGTCCTTCGACTTTGCACTGTACTTCTATCTCTGGAATGGTGATATTTTGTGGACCTTCTTCTTATTTTTCAGCAGTCACATTATAACACTCCAGCGCATGGTGTAGCTGTATACTCCAATCCGTCTGAACCCACTCGACTGGTTCCTTTGGTATTCTAAATATAACAACTTTTATCTCTTGGAGCGCTTCACCAATTCTTTCAAACCCATCCTCAAATTTGGAAGTTAATATAAAAATATCCCTTAAGATGTCTCATTCAGTTGTCCCATGGCAAAGCTCCGTCTCCATATACCAGTTCATGGGAATTGTACCTAATGTGTAACAGAAAATGTGCACCCATTCTGGTTGTGGTTTTCTTCCCCAGGCCTTAGTCCATCATTCCAAATGATCATGCAAATCATCCTTCCCACTGTATTTTTCTGTCATCTGGGTATTAGCATATCCAAACCATAATTTCATCATCCTTTTGTATTCCTTCCATCCAGTGAAGTTCTCCTTGTGCATACCCCACCAACGGGAAGGTGTAGCGCACAATGACAACTCTAGTGCCTGGAAGCGATGTTATGCCAGTACTTATCTTTTAAATTCGTCTAAAAGTAGTTTCGCATCAGTCAAATTATCATAGTGTGGAAGGTTACTTACCTTAGTTGAGACACACTGTAGTGCTTTGGTCATTCTATTGCAATGGAGCGCAGATACTTCATGCAACTCATTTTTCTAATGTTCAAGATATTCATCCAAATCTGAGGTGTAGGAGCTATCCTTGTCGCAAGAAATTCGTTCATCAGTTGTAGGGTTGATCCAATCCTCATCTCTCATTGTTATTTTGTATATTTGATCCAGATCATCATCACTTTCTAGATAGTCATAACAGGTTCATTATAATGCAATCCTTCTACAGGATCTAGTGGCACTATAAACCTTAGCAACTTCCTTTCAAATATCATATTCTGCTTCTTCAAGTTGATTACTCATCCATATCAAAATCCCAATCAATTCCTAGGACCGTGGGGTACGGGTTACTGTCATCCATTATTTCAATGACCGCAAAGTTAGCCAGTGCACTTGCACCCTCAATGTATACTATTAAACAATATAAGCACCCCATCCGAATAATCTTCTATTGATTTTCCATGTGCAGCTGAATAGGAGACCATTACAACTCAAGTCTCTCCATTCTTTCCCAAGTTTTCTTAGCCAAAACATTCACATCAGACCCTAGATCCAACATTACCTAGTCCATTTCATATTCACCAATCTGCGCAGTCAACCTCATTTCACGCCCTATCCACTTATTATGCTTACCAATTTTCCTCATAGTGCATTGTTCAACAGGAGTCTTTTGTTTATTTGTGCACTTGTCAATTAACTCTTGCAACCCTTCTATCGCTTTCTGATCGCACAATAGCTTCATACAAGTCTTCAAAAAAGTAGCTAGTACTGAAGGATATACCTCTTGTGTCACATTAGTCCCTGAAAATTTCTCTTGACTTCCTGAGGTCGAGGCCTCAACGAAGTTCTTCTTTGCTTCCATGAAGTTCTCTTTAGCTTGATTAAGATCAAAATCAACTTCCTTCTCAGCAGCCATGCGCACCCATCCGTCTTCCTCAAGCTACTTACCTTTATTGGCACCAGTGACCATGCCACTTATTGTCACTATATTTATGTTGTGATCTTCTTCGCAGGGCCTAGTCCTCATCATTTGAATGTTTTGCATAGGCTACTGGGGCTGAGCCTTATTTTCTTTCATCTTCTCCATAAGGGCTGAATATTCCTCTATCGCATGGTCAAACTACCAATAATACTAACACGACGGGTGTGTAGGGTTTGTACAATTGCGCACGAAGTACCCTTCTTCGCCACAGTTATATCAGATTACCTTCCCATGCCCTTGACCCTGCTCGCCACCTCTTCCTCGCCCTTGGCCTTGGAATCCACCATGCATATCTCCTATGCCCTGATCCTAGTGCCAATTCTCTTCCTACATTCGGTAGGTTGGATTTTTATCCATGATCAGCTCATAAGTTCTATAATGACATTCATCATGTCCCACAAATTTACAAAAATTGCAAAACAACTACTCACGGTTATGTACAAACTTCTACAGTAAATGGAAATTATTAGTTGTGTGCTATCTTGTAACCTGGCAGATATTGCACCATAGCGCAACTCCCACACTCTTCCCAACATTATTCTCTAGTTTAATGGGAACAGGCCCGCCACCTATAATATTGTTCTTATAAATCGGGAAATGGTACTTATCGTGTCCATGGCTCTTGCATTTCAAACACCAAACCTCAGCGCACACCTCCAGTTGGGTCTCCTTGCCTTTCTTTAGACTCTGCAACTCCAAGTGCAGGATTTCCAATTGTGAGTGAATCTGTTGCACTCCCAGGTTCTTATCCTGTATAGGTGAAGCATCCAACCACATTTACTATTTCCAAAGCTTCTTCTTTTGTTGTTATCTTTTGTTGTGATAAAGGAACTCTCAAGTGCGGTAAGAGCGACGCTATATACCAGTTGTGATGTTAGGAATATATGATTATCATATTGGCTTTCCTGATCACGCATTTCAACCTTTGATCGAAATCCTAAGGCATCTCATCTACCTTGAGTCAGACTTCCTTAAACTCAATTACTAACTGTGTCTCTAACTTCGGCTTACTAAACTCCTTATTCAAAGCTTGTTGGATCTCTGCTAATGTCGCATTGGGGTAATTAGTGTAATACTTGATGCACCATGTTAATGTGCAATCTTGTAAGGCTTAACCAGCTACACTTTCTGGATGTTATCATCTATAATCTGTTGCGTCATCCATACAACTCCTGCGACAAACCAAAACTGTTTGGGATCTTTTCTCAATATTCCTTTAAAAATCGACATCTTCATCGCATTCGCCATGTTGAATGGTGGAAAAGGAGGTGGAGGAGGTGAAGGTGTAGGTGTATGAGACATAGGTGGAGGTGGAGGTGGAATGGATGGATGAGGTATCCTCGGAATACCCTATGTGATTAACTGAACTGCACTTCGCAACGTAGTCAGCACCATCCCTTCATCATCGCTTGAAGGGGGTGTAATGAGCAGACTACATTCTGGGCTCGATCCTCTATTTCTTCTAAAGAATTTCACGCTTTGCGTAGCCCCAAACATCAAGGTAACTGCATAACCCTCTTTTGACATAACAACATTTTAATCCCCATTTTTAAAGATTTCAAGTAATTACCTCGAGTTCCTTTAAAGAGCCTTCATTTCGCTTCGCTATAACTGATATTTCTGTCAATCGCGAAATAAGTCACAAAACATCCCTGTGTGTGATCAATCTAGTGATCCACAACCGTGTGATATTTCTTTCTAATGCCTCCATATGTCACACCAACTCAGGAGTCCATACTATAGGACTGTTAAGCATCCACGTCCCTTGACTATTGTCCAATTTAGACAACCACCCATGTAGTTCATCAGGGAAGAAACATAAAAATGTGTCAGTCTTGTCTGCGTATAAAAATTTTTGTAACCACTGCTCCTTGGATAATTAGGCCTCCTGTTCCCTTCAGCCGCGAATGCGTTCATGTTTCAATCAATTCACTTGTCAATCTCTTTCTTCGTAGGAAACCATTTATCACACATATCTTAGATAGATCCCAGTCCCAACAATGAAACCATTTGTTGGCTTAAGGGGGCCTGACCCAGGTTTAGAGTTGTTCGTGCCAACCAAAAAAACCCTAACTACTGGCCCTTTCGGAAACAACTTGTATAGCACAGGCTGCAGTCTTACCCAAAGCAGTATTGGGGGATGTTATAACCAAGTCTCTACATCCAAAGATAGTGTGATAAGTGATCTTAAGCATTTTGATGCTCAGATCTGCCTTCACACAGATCAGCATCCTTCTATAGTCCGCTATTGTAACTTTAAGAAAATGGATTCTAGACCTTTGCAAAGGCCTACAATCAGACTTTATAGATGCTAAGGAAGCAACTATTCACTTTAGCACACTAATTAATAACCCTAGATCTGCCTTTGCATAGATCTATCCAATTCTTCAGAAATCATAATAGATTAATCCTTATCTTCATGGAAACAAATAATTACTTAGTTCATGCATAAATATTATAGATTTTGATAGATTCACGCAAAACTTACACATTATTTCATAAAAAAAATATTATTGAGCGACAAAACATAACATGAACAGAATTAAGAATAATACTTAAAAGCCAAATATTTCTCCAAAATCAGTCTTCATTAAGCTTCAACATTCATTTTACAGACTTCTCTACCCTACGCACTCAGTTATAGGGGTCTACGCACTCAACTATAGGGGTCTACGCACTCAGCTGCAGACTTAACAAGGCCTCTTGCGCGCTCAATTGAAGGGTCCTTCCCCTTTTGCCTAAGTATAGGAAGCAGAGCCTTCCTACCTTAACACTTACCCAAAATAATCTCTACCTTGACTTGTCTATTTCATGCTTAGACTCGCTATGACTCAACTATATATAGCCTTTTCCAATAAAATACCACGGCCCATGGACCATGGGCGAGTCTCAACAACCGAACTATTACTTACCCAAACAAGGGGTTAAATTCCTTTTGACTCTTATCTAGCTGCGCTCTCTGCTGCCACATTTCGCCGAGACTTTACAATCTTTGAAAAATATTTTACAAAATTTGGTTAAACTAACCCAAAATTTTTCCTCAGGACCCTATCCCATCAACTACTAAAAATGATATAGGTTTTTTATATCCATCCTTTTTTTTTGTACCAATACTGCTACAATTGTGTGTTCTGATGCGAAGGAGAAAATCATGAAATCTTTAGTAAAATCAGGACTAATCAAAATAGGGGCACATGTTAAAGATTATTTTACCTCACAAAAATATTGTTTAGATTTTGTATTCCATTTTATCTCAGTGTCATTTTTTAATATGTTGGTAATTTCCCTTAAGATTTCGTCCAGGTTTGGGATGAATCTTCTCAGAAAATTTATCCTGCCAATGAAAGACTGAACTTCGTGTTTGCTCCTAGGGGGATCAATCTTCATTATTCTTCAATTACATTGGGGTCTATTTTGATACCTCCCTTTGAAATAACGTGACCAAGAAACTTACCTTCCTCCAATCCAAACAAAGACTTTTTGGGGTTCAGGGAAATACCAAATTTCCTGCATTTCTCTAAAACTATACTCAAGTGAAACAAGTGATCTTCATCTATTTTAGAGAATACAGTGATATCATCTAGATAAATTATGATAAACTTATCCTTCTCATCTATGAAATAAATATCCATTTCTCTATGGAAAGTGGATCCTGCATTCATAAGGCCAAAGGGCATCTTCACAGACATAAAGGTTCCCCATAGTTTTGTGAAAGTTGTTTTATGTTGGTCATCTAGATGTACTAGAATTTGGTTACATCTTGAAAAGTTGTCAAGCAAAGAAATTTTGTTGGATCCAACCAACCTTTGTAAAACATGATCCATCTCTGGTAAAAGGTAATTGTCTTTGAGGGAAACTTTGTTTAGATTCCTGAAGTCTACGCACATTCTAATTTCCCCAATTGTTTTCCTTACTGGCACCAAATTTGATAGCCATGTCGAAAACCTCAAAGGAACAATGATTTTGGCATCAAAATGTTTTCTTACCTCCTTTTCTATTAAGGGTAACATAGATGGATTATCCCTCCTTAATTTTCGCTTAAAAGGATTTTGATCCTCTTTGATGGGAATGGTATGTTGTATAATGTTGGTATCATATGACTTTAGATCTTCATACCCTCAAGCAAACCAGTGAAAATTTTAAGAACCGCCCCAAATTTATATGTATAATAAATCGGTGAATTTCCATGATACACAGGAAAAATGGAAGGTGATTTTATCAATAATATAATATGTATATATAAATTTTTTGGTGAATCTCTCACCAAATTATATTATATTTTAAAATCATGGTGAGGCTTTCACTGAATTATAAAATCTTGTAAGATCTTGGTGAATCCTTCATAGGATAATAAATGCTTTGTAAAGGGCTAACAAAGTTCGTAATGAGTATTTCTTTGTAATGGATTCAAGCGTTGTTAAGAAATCTATCAAGAACCAAAACACGTATATTCCTTATATGTTATATAAAGATATTTATCATGGAAAGTCAATTAGGTTTATCACAGGTGGCAGGGAGAAATACTACAAGTGACAATGTGTTGAACTCATAATGAGTATTTCTTGTAATGGCTATGAGCCTTGTTGTCTAAGAAATCCCTCGAGGACTAAAATATGTATATTCCGCATAAGGAAAAGAAAGATATTTCTCGTGTATTGGAATATAAATATAAGAGCGGGGAGTGGGAAATGAGCCACAAGAAGTCCTTATAAAATTGATAGGAAGAAGATAAGTGCAAAAAATAAAAAAGGTGAAAAATGCAAAAATGGAGAAGAAATACAAGGGAAAAATGGTGAAACAACAAATTCATAATCCATGGGAGGAACAATAATTAGAGATAGTGAGGGAAGATGTTCCCTTAGCCTAGGGGTAACAAAGGAATACATTAGAACTCTCACTTATGCAAGAATAGTTAAACAAGCATTAAGCTCTATGCCAATCATGAGAGGGAGGAAATGCGGGAAAGAAATGCGAGAACAAGAATTTAAATGGAACAAAGCATTGGGATTAGAATCCTTGCTCAGCTAGTTTGGCTACTTCCTTTGAGGCCTAATGAAAAATTAGGTATTATTTATCTATGTATCTTGTTATCTAATTATTTGGTAAAACAGTTTCCAAGTAGCTATGTCTTTGAGGCCTAATGAAAAATTAGGTATTATTTATCTATGTATCTTGTTATCTAATTATTTGGTAAAACAGTTTCCAAGTAGCTATGTTAGAGCATGGAATTTGTGAAAACAAAATTCACTGTCCTGCTATATTGAGATGGAGATGGACGAATATGAGTATTGGAGATAAATTTCTTCCATTTTTTTGTTGTAACAAGTTGTACATGTATAGCTACAACCCCCTTGGTGTGAGAAAAGATGTTTGAGGTTTCCACCTTGCTTTTTTTTACCCCTATCGATGTTTAATAGATCCAACGATAAGATGGATTTATGTTAGATTATAGTTGCTTAAAATTTACAGATAGAAATTGAAATAAATATGACGCCATTTCATTTTTATTTTATGTTGAAGTCTTTAAATGAATAAGACATCAGGTATTTTTTTTCATTTTATTGTATTAGTGACATACCCACACATGGGGATCTCCCCCACCCTGGGCTATCAAGCACCCTACTTCTATTGGCGCAAAGAATAAATATGGCATGAGAAAAATTTGGTTCTTACCCATTTTGAACTTGGAGGAAGGTTACAGTTAATAAAGAAACATTCAAGCTCTTCTAGTTGATTATTTGGCTTTCCTCAACATATATGATTATTATAAAAACATTTGGTTACTCTTTAGGAAACCATAAAGACTCTGACTAATTGTTATGTGAAATGAACTTTCCAAAGGTCAATGATAGAAATATTATTGTATCCAATCCATACCCTTCAATGATTTAAATCTTTTAAGCTCAACATAAACTTTTGATATGTTTCATTAATTTGATCTTTTGCTCCCAATATTGCATCCCTCCACTTGACATACTTCAACGATATCTTTTGCATTGTTATATAGTTAGGTGTTTGTGCTTCAACCTAGATAGCTAATTTTTTATTTTAAGGATATGTCTTCTTTTCAGTTACATTTTTATTGTGCACTTAACGTATTTTAGAATATTTAACGACCTCCTTTGTGGAGTTCTATAGCTAGGTGTTTGTGCTTCAACCTAGATAGCTAATTATGTGTTTGAAGGATATGCCTCCTTTTCAGATACATTTTTATTGTGCTCTTAATTTATTTCATAATCTTAACAACACTTCCCTCTTTCCTTTGTAACAAAGAATTAATTTAATTCAGAGTATTGACTGTGGTTGGTGCTAATGTCATATTAACATTTGCATGGATTTAGAAGTTTCTTACAGTTCATCTTGAATTTATGTCCGTTGTAACAAGTATAAGGACGTGAGTATTTCTTTCTTTATCTCTTTTAAAAAATTGATCTCTTTTACTTTTGCGTACTTGTAGTCATCCAAGACTCATGGAGAGAGTTGGAAGAACATTGATACAACACAAGTCAGAAGCGATGTGCCAAAATATTATTTTTTCACAGTTGATCATCTGGGTCATGCATATTATTTCAAATAGACTCAAGACCTTAAAGAAAGATGACAATATAACTTGATCCTAATATGCAGTTCCATGTTTGATGAATCTTGAATTCATTGCATTCTTTAGGTAGGTGAGTTAAAGTGGAACACCTTTGCAACTTAGAGCCTGGAAATTCTGAATTTTATGAACTTCTATCAAGCAATCATGTTGCCGATGGTAGGTGGGATAATACAGCAAAAGTGAGAACAATTAAAAGGAATTGTATTTCAAATGACATCGAGTTGCAGTTTGGTGGAGTTAAATGACATGGTATACAAAGTCATTGTGGGAGTTAAATTAACACCTTCAATTTCAGGAATTTTATGAAACACTTGCCAATATTTGTTGGGCATATATGGAGGTGGTAGGTAATGTTTGTAAAACAAGATTTGCACTTCCGACCAGGAATAGGTTAAGGAATACACACTCAGCAGTACTTTCCAATTTATGAAGACAAAAACTGGGATTTCTATCTAATTTTGAAAAATCTTTCATTTATGTAGTGACACCCATAATGGAAAGTTAATCTCCAAAATGTTCACTTGAGAAATTATTGCAAGGGAGAAACCCTTTCCATCATTTCAAAGCTGAATCTACTTTTTGGTAGACTGGTACCCTCAATTTTTTTGGGTATTAAATGGGGAGCCCTGAAGCGAAAACCCTTTTTTTTCCTTCCAGGATTTGTAAGAATCCTACTTTGTAGTTGTCATATGGAGGATTTGTTTATATTTGTATGAAGAGTGCCCTAGAGATGATACCATTGCATGAGCAGTGACGTGAGAAGATACATTGCGAGAATGACTTCATCATCTTGTGACTATGAGAAACTAGAAGATGCTACCAGGGCCTTGCAAAGGTTGGATGATCATTTTCTTCACAATGATCAAAGAATTTGGAAGCAGCGAGACACAATCAATGGCATTTTTGTCACAATCATTTAATAAAGATAAGGATGATGTGGGGATTCCTATCATAACATATCAAAAGGAAGGAAGATATATTGGTTTTGACCTTAATGTACGTGATGATGTATGAGTAGGAGTGGTTTAGCATGACATTTCAACTGATATCCAACATACACATAATTTTCTAATGCATGTAGTAACGATGGAGATATGAAGCAGGACCAAAAGATAATGCTCAATAAAATAAATGAAGCAGGACTAGGTGCATAATTGGTTAGTGGCCTTGATTAGCACCTCCATGATTTTCCTCATTATAGACTTAACCCAAAATTTTCATCTAACTTGAAGTTTTTTTCTCCTATTATGGCCAAAATAAGATTTTGGCTCCAAACCTATTTAGTTTTATTTGTTTAAGATATGGAAACTTTTGTTTATCTCAGATGTTTTCAATGTGGTTGTTGATGTGGCACCTTAGGTCCACATGTCACCCCAAGAAGTTGCAAATTCAAACTCACCTCCTTGGCCAACTTTTTTTGAAATGTCATCACTCAGTCACCTCTCTCTCTCTCTCTCTCTCTCTCTCTCTCTCTCTCTCTCTCTCTCTCTCTCTTTATTTCTTCCTTCCCTCATATTTTATTTTCCTTTTATCATTGTAGAATTCCATAACTATTTTGTTTTGACACCCTTTTTCCACCATTTTCCTCTTTTTCATCATCACTATCAACTTCATAAAGGTAGTAAATCATAGATTTTCATAAGGTAACAACTCTTACATGTCTGAATTTTCATATGCGTTAATGTTTCTTATTGTTATACTAAAGAGTGGATTAGCTACAGAATTAACATGATTCTACAGTCATTTTATAAATTTGCAGCTACCTCCATGGTTTGCAGGGTTCTGGTGTGCTAATGAAGCAACTAAGAATATGGGTAGTTGAGGATTGATCCCCTCATGGATCTCCTCCTATTCACTTGAGCCAATTCACCAAAGGAATCACATAGTGGTGTAGTCAAAGATATAGTTCAATATGTAGTAGCAAGAGTCCAGACACAACATGTTTTCTTGATTTTCTTTACAAATAGAAAATCGATGAAATAATTTTTTTCCTATCTAGTTTCATATTTGAATTAGGATTGAACATTAGACCTGTAGGCATAGAAGTCTCAACTGATTGAGCACACATTTTATATAAATATGTATCCTCTGTAAATGATATAAAGGAGGAAGTATTAAGTTAATTGAAGAAGAAATTATGAACCAGACCTTTGTTATTGTGTTAATTTGAAGTTACCTTTTTTATTCAATGCGTATGTCATTGTGAATCATACCTACTGGATGTGGAGAGACCCTACAGACAGTCAAGGTTTTTAGTTTATTTTTATTTCATTGCTTTATGATTGTTTTCATTCAATTGCTCTCTGTTGTCACTACATTCTAGTTTAGTTACTTCGTTGTTCTTAATATTTTGTATAAACTCAGTTATCTCGTTTACAGTTTCAAATTTCGTTTATGCTTACAATATTTCAAATAGTTTAGTTCTTCAACGCTTTTTTTCTTCATTACAGTTAGCCTCTTCATGATTTTTAGAATTAGAATTTATATCACTCTGCAATTTGTAATTAGAAATTTCTTGCATGCTCTTTAAAATCAGAATTGTATATGTTCCATAGACAAGCATTTGAATTTCAATACTTTGTTTCATAGCAACAAGTTGTTTATATAGATTCATGATTTTAGATAAAATAACATAAGACATTTTAGAATGGTACTCAATTAGACATGAGTTGATAAATTAATCTAACAGTAGTTTAACTCCCGTTTTTTCTAATAGTAGCTTAACTTCCATATATTAATTTGTAGAAATTTAACTCTAATAAAAATCTAGATAACAACAAAAATCTCAAAACAAACATAACCATCATCTTACTAAACGAAAGAGTAGTCTTCTAGCATATATAGTGCACCCGCAATTCATACGTTTACCAACTCCCATCGATAATTTATGCTTGCAATTTAAGAACATTAAATTGACCAAAATTTTTTGCGTCATTACCGAGAAAGTGTAAATAGAAGCCTTAAAAAAAAAATCAAATAAAAATATGACATGCATAGGGAAAGAGACTCTAGAGGTAGGTTTGTATGTCAAGGAAGAAGTTCATTTCCTACATCATCACTCACTCCACCACAACCTTGTAGTGCCACACCACCCACACAAACTCTAATTCCATCCATAGCAGGCCAATATAGACTTCCTGAAGTCTTAAGATCCAAAATACAATCTAAAGGTTCACCAACTTCATCAACAGAGGCTGTGATAGAAGAAGACCCTACATCTCCAACAACTGGAATAGGAGATCCAGAACCTTTTGGATTCCATATCCTTGATGAAGATACAACATCAACAGTGAAGAACATCTCACTCTCTCTGCTCCCCAATTTTCATGGAATAAGAAGTGAAGACCCAAGACATTTCTCTTTGAATTTGAAGTATTATGTAGATCATATGATTATCTGCGTGATACTCAAAAACTAAAATTGTTCCCTGCCACCTTAAAGGATGCAACATTAAAGTGGTTTATGTGTCTAGAAACAAATTCTATAAGGACATGGGCACAAATGAAAGATGAATTCTTAGATAAATACAAGGAATAGTGTATGCCTCATAGAATCAAAGATGTAGTCTTCAAAATAGTACAAAAAGAAGATGAGAATCTTGAAGACTTTGTCGAAAGATTTGTTTATAATATCAAAAAGGAAAAAATGTATAATCTGGATGAGATAACTTTGAAAGCTTTCTTACTCAAATTCATTAAAGATAAGTGGATTGATCTTCTCAATATAAAGGGAAAAGGAAATATTTCTCAGTTACCCTTTGTAGATATTTGTGATCTATGTGTACATATTTCAAGAGGTAAAGAAAGAACAAGAAAAAGTTCAAGGGATTCTCTTTTGTCAAGAGTACATAAATCTACAGTCTTGACAGTAAGTAGGGAAGAAACAGGAAGTTTGCTTGATAAATTTAAAATGGATATTTTAGGGAGTCTCAGTGAGAAAATTGACACCCTTAAAAGACAAAACAAGCAGAAAGATGAAAATGCTGCAATATACATATTTTGTCCTAGGTGTAGAAATAAACATGCTCTATGAGAATGTCCTTTGGATTTAAAAAGCAAAGAAACATGTGTTATATGTGAAGAAAATTATGATACAAAGGAATATCCCTCTATACTAGGTCTTAAGGTTGTGCTTAGTGAAGGAGGAATGCCAAATCAGGTAGACCCCCTTTACTTTATTGCCAAAAGACCATGGAAAAATCATAAAACAAATAAAACTCAATATTTTAATCCTCAACAATTTGGAAAATATTCACAAAATAATTGGAATCCACCTATGCCATGGCAGCCTTGGGCTCAACTGCCACAGTATTGGAATCAAGGATGGAAAAATCCTTATGGAAGATATTCTCAATATCAACAATATCTGCCACCTTATCCAAATTTTCGACCACAATACTTCGCTCAAACCAACCAGTTACCTAAAGCTCAAACTCAAAATGAAAATCCACAAATTTCTTTACCATTTTCACAAAGATCAAATCAATTACCCATTCAACCACTTCCAAATCCAAAAAATGAAACTTCACAGCCTGTTTACAACTTAGAAGGACAGAATCCTCAAACTTATATGATCACTCCATTATATCTTAATAATGTTCAATTAAGTTCTGCTAGAGTATTAGAAAGGAAGAAACCATCTGTTGTTATTCAAGAAAGAGAAAAGAATTCTCAAAATGATAATAATAACTCTGAAGAAGAATTTTCCCTTCCTCAGAAAGAAAAAATTGAAAAAAAAAAAAAAAAAAAACCCACACATTCTAATAATACTCCTATTATAGAACAACCTTCAATATCTATCTCAAGACCACCTTTTCTTGAAAGGTTGAAAATCGATAGAGGAGTATAAAAGAAAATCATAGTGCCTGATTATAATATGTTAGATGAATTGAAAAAATTTTGTATAAAAATTCCTTTATTACAAGCAATAAAAGAAATAAGGATTTTTGCAAAAAAAATTAAGGAATTGAGTACTAAAGGATCAGGAAGAAAAAGAAAAGAAATAAAAAGAAGATTATTCAGGAAAATTGCAGAAATTATGATGGGGAAGACAAAAATTCAGAAAAATTTAGATCTAAGGAGCCCCATTGTAAAAAAACACATCAATGGAACTGAAATACCAAACACTCTGATTGATCTGGGAGCAGCCATAAACATAATGAGCAAACAAACTATGGATAAATTAAATATTCCTAATCTTCAATACACACCAACATTGTTACAATTAGCAGACAAGTTTGTAATTAAACCTGATTGTGTGTTAGAAGATATATATGTATCATTAGATCCTTGGGAATATCCTATTGATTTCATCATTCTAAATCCCAAGAATAATTTAGGAGGACATCCATTAATTTTAGGAAGGCCATGGTTAGCTACAACCAATGCCTTTATCATTTGTAGATCAGGAGACATGTTTATCTCATATGGAAGCTCAAAAAATAAATTTACATTGTACCCACCTCCAAAAACAATGATAGAAGTAGAAAACTAAGAATGGATGGATGAAGATAATGATATACAACCAATTTTCACTATTTCACAAATAATTAGGAGGATCAAATTTTAAATTCAATAGAAAATCATGAACTCTCTTTATATTGTGATGATAGTCAAAATTTTTGAGAACAATGTAATATCGAATATCTATCATCTAGACAAATGTCTTTACATTTTATGGAAAAAATTGGAAATTATTCAATAGGAATTTTTCCATGGAAAACCTTGAACATCACTAAAAACCTAGAAGAATTACAGAAAAAGAAACCGATAGAAATATTACAAAAACACACTTCTGCATATGTATGGGAATGCACTAATATGAAAGGAATTGATCCTAAAACATGCATGCATCATATCTATATTGAAGAAAATGCTAGACCAGTTTGACAACCATAAAGAAGAATCAATCCAAACTTAAAATAAATTGTTAAAGAAGAATCGCAGAAACAGTTAAATGTAAATTTCATCTATCCAATATCAAACAGTCAGTGGGTTTCACCCTTAGTAATTGTTCCTAAGAAAAATGGAAAATGGAGAGTATGCATTGATTACATGGAATTGAATAAAGAAACTTTTAAAGATCAAGTTTTAGATACATTAGCACGGAAGAAATATTTCTCATTTTTGGATGGTTTTAGTGGGTATAATCAGATTCAGGGAGAACCTAAAGATCAAGACAAAACCATATTCACCTATCCATGGTGAACTTATTATTATCAAGTACTTCTTTTTGGTTTATGCAATGCTCAATCAAGATTCCAAAGAGCAGTACTAGCAATTTTCTCTAATCTTATTCATGACTGTGTGGGACTGTATATGGATGATTTTACAGTTTATGGAAATTCTTTTGAAGAAGCACTTGAAAATTTAGAAAAGGTTCTCATAAGATGTAAAGAAGAAAATATTTCATTAAGCCATGAAAAATGTTTTATGATATTTAATGAAGGAATTGTTTTAGGTCACCATATTTCAGGAAATGGAATTAAGGTAGACCCATCTAAGGTAGAGGTTATTTCCAAATTATCAATCCCCAGTTGTCAACGAGATGTTAGGAGTTTTGTTGGTTTTACTGGATATTATAGAAGATTCATAGGAAACTTCACAAAGATTTCATCTCCACTCTTCAAATTACTCACCAAATATTGTGAATATAGTTGGAACTCTGATCGTTAGAAGGATTTTGAAACTTTGAAGAAGATCTCTGAAGCACCCATCTTAAAAGGACCTAATTGGAAATTTTCTTTTCATATATCAATTGATGCTTTAGATACAGCTCTAGGAGATGTGTTAGGACAAAAGTACCTCACTCCTTATGCCATTTATTATACGAGTAAAAAGTTAACTCGTGCAGAGCTAAATTATATTGTAACTGAGAAGGAGTTTTCAGCTGTCATTCATGCCATTAATAAATTTAGACGTTACATTACTGGCTATGAAACTTTCATTCATACAGAACATTTTTCCATTATATATTTAATGAATAAACTAGTTACTAATGGTAGCCTAACAAGATGGCTATTACTGTTACAAGAATTCAATATCACCATTCTGGACCAACCTGGAAAACAAAACACAATTGCTGACTTTTTATCTAGAATTCAAAATGATAATAATGATATACCTATAGAGGATAAGTTTCCTGATGAATATATTTTTGCAGTGTCTACTAAATCACCTTGGTTTGCAGATATTGCCAATTATTTAGTTTCAAGAAAGTTACCTTCCTATTTGTTTCCTAGATAAAAGAGAAGAATAATCCAAACAACTGCATATTATTCATGGATAAATGAAGAATTATACAAGATGGGACACGATCTCATCATCCGAACGTGTGTAAGAGAAGATGAAATACTTGAAACACTTAAAGCATGCCCTGATGAACCATGTGGGGGTCATTTTGCTGACAAAATAACTGCTTATAAAGTCCTTCTCTTAGGATATTACTGGCCTTCCCTTTTTAAAGATTCCAAGGAATATGTTAAGAGATGTGATAGTTTTCAAAGAATGGGAAAACTTGTTCCTTCAGAAGAAATTCCACTACAGCCTCAGGTACTCATCAAACCTTTCAAAAAATGGGCTTTAGATTTCTTTGGACCAATTAATCCATCTTCAAAACAAAACAAAAATTTTCTTGTACGCATTGATTATGTTACTAAATGTGTAGAAGCTAAAGCACTTTCTTTTACTACTGAAAATGTTGTAGTTTCATTTCTTTTTTAGGATATTTTTACTTGTTTTGGTGTCCCAAGTGGAATTGTAACAGATCAAGGAAAGTAATTTACATCTAGAGTAGTGAAAAATATAGTGGAAGAATATAAAATCAAGCATCAGAAGTCTACTCCATACGATCCACAAGAAAATGGACAAGTAGAGTGTACCAACAAAGTGATTGAAGCAATCCTCAGCAAGATAGTTCACTTGCACTGAAGGGATTGGGTAGGAAAGCTTCCATAAGCTTTATGCACCTACCGTACCACATGGAGAAACACAACAAGAGATACTCCCTATGAACTTGTTTATGGGAAGCAGGTCCTATTTCCAATTGAGTTCCAAATTCAGACCTACACGACAACAGTCAAGTTGGGACTTGACTTATCAGAAGCAAAAAAGAAAATAATGTGAGAACTCAATGAGCTTGATGAAATAAGGCAAGATGATATCCAGAAGACTAGTTTAGTCTAGCAACAAAGATCTAGATGGCATGATAAATACATCAAAGAAAGAAAATTTCAGCCAGGAGACTGGGCATTACTCTTTGATTCAAAGTTCAAAATTTTCCAAGGAAAATTTCAAACTCACTGGCTTAGGCCTTACGAGATTGAAAATGTTTTTGATAATGGAGTAGTCATAATTAGGACTATTGGTTAAGAAAAAGTTCCTCTCCTAGTGAATGGACATCGACTCATGATCTATCACAAGTGAATGACAAAGGAGGACTTTGTAAAGATTTTCTAGGACAACTATGATTTGAAGTTGGTTTAGAAGAATTCTTCTTCTTTTCCACCTTAGAATCTTCCTTTTCATATAAAAAAATGTGTATAAACATGAAACCAACAATTGTTGGCATGTTTATGCAGAAATTTCAATATGAAAACCAAGAATTCTTGGCATCTTAAATTTTCTTTATATTCCATTTTTTAGAATCCCAATTTTTTTTATCCCTTTCTTTTCAAAAATAATAAATAGCTACAGAAGCATTGATTTTATGCAACTCTGATGACTTTCTGCAACCAATTTGACAGACATCTCTGATCATGCAATTGAAGGAATGATTTACTCCCTCCACTACAAAGTACCTGAAGACAACATAAAAGGAAAACAAAGGTTAGCAAGCAAATAAATCAAAGGTATGCATTTCTTTAATTTAATAATAGGGGTCAAAACATTACATATATGAATTATAAGACATAGTACTACCGAAAAATCAAAATCATTTTTGCAAAGAGTTGGTCGTGTCATGTCAAATCTTGCATAATCTATCATTCACTTACAATCATCGCTCATATCCCAATCCATTGAATCGAACACCCAAAACATAAGCATGAATCATATTAATAGTTAGATTTTGCTTCATTCCATTATACCATCATTGTTCCATCATTCACACTCTCGGCCTTTCTACTCTAAAAACCTTACCAAGCCATCCTACCCTGTCAAACAAAATAGTTGTGAAACAAAGCTTCTCGGCCATGGGTGTGACAGTCAGAACAAAGCCAACAGGGAAGAAATTTTTGGAGGGGTATCCAGAAACAAAATAACTACAATAGAAAGCACAGTGGCTCGAATTTGTAGAGAAATTCAATGGCTTCCATAGAGAAGTGATCAAATCCTTCGCCAGGGCCTTTGATGGAATTGAAGTGGAGATAGGGGACATAAAATTCAAAGTGGCAAAGTCAATTATAGCCGAAGCCATTGGACTATCGTGGATTGGAGATAAATGGTTCAAGAATAGAGGTATTGAAACAGAGGACTGGAAGGTTTTCCTAAAGAAACCAAGCATGGACACCACCATTTTCAAGAAGGGCATCCCAAGCACAACATTGAAAAGTAAGTGGAGGAACCTACTTCTAATAATCCAAAAATTTGTTACCTACGAAGGAAGGTTTGGATGTATGTTTTTCTATCATATTCGGCTGCTAATGATTTTTCTTGAAGAAAATGAGATAAAACTTCCATATTTCTTGTTGAATAGTCTTATAAAGATGTCAGGAAATGTTCAAAGGAGAATTCATTTTATAGGTAATACAATGTATCACCATGGTATAGTCAAAATACTTGTTGAAATTCATCTCCAAAACATAGGTGATAATTATGAGAAATTTTTAGTAAGAAATCACTTTTGAGGAAGAAACTCATGGGTAACCAAAAGAACAAGAACAATTGACAATACATAGGAACAAGAACCAGAGCAATCACAGAAATTGTCAGAAGATGACATCCCACTTACAGATTTTTTAGAGAAAATAAACAAAAGAAATGTTAGAAGAATGAAAGCCAAAAAAGAAACAGAGATTTCATCACAAGCAAAGAAGCCTAAAATAGAAAAGAAGAAAACTCAAAAGACCCATATCATGGCTTTAAGAAGGAGTACCAAACTCGACTCAGCAAAAAGACTTCCCTCAAAGAGAACAGAGCATGTCAGTATAGAAATAGAAGAAAATTCATAAGCCAAAGAAGAAAATTCAGGAACTCCTCCAAGAGTTTCATCTCCAAGAGTTTCACCACCGAGGGTTTCATCACCAACTGTCACATCACCTCCTCAGAGTCCAAGAAGAACACTAGAGATTGTTCTGGTGCAACAGGAGATATATGATTATATCAAGTCCTAAGAGAAAAGAGACGCAACAAGAATATCAATTTCCATTCAAGAGGAAGAAGAAAGTCAATTTAATGAGGCACAAGAACCCCGAGTAGTAAAAATATTGAAACAAGAAATCTTCGAATTGGAGACATTAAGCAGGTATATCAAAAATGAAAATCAAGCCTTGAAAGAACAAAACAAAATTCAAATAGCTAAGAGTGACAACCTCCTCTTACATCTAAGTCTGTGGTTTAATAAGAATAAGAAACTGAAGAAGAAAAACAAGGCTTTAGAGAAACAGGTTATAAACTTGAAATACAAGATCCTCAGGAGGAAACCAAGGATGGAAATTACTAGAAAGAAATTGAAAAAGATGAAGTTGGATGTACTGGCAGAAGTGCCCAAGAAAATGCTGTAGTTCAAGATATCAATTTTGTAGTTTGTATGAGCACACACAAAATCTTCAGTGTGGGGGAATGTAGAGTTCCCTAACTATTTTGTTTTAAAACCCCTTTTCCACCATTTTCCTCTTTTTCATCATCACTATCAACACAATAAAGGCAATAAATCATAGATTTTGATGAGGTAACAACTCTTACATGTCTTATTTTTCATATGCATTAATGTTCCTTATTGTTATATTAAAGAGTGCATTAGTTATAGAATTAACATGATTCTACAACCATTTCATAAATTTGCAGCTACCTCTATGGTTCACAGTGTAGAAATTTCACTGTAGATTAAACTGATTATGCAATGTACTAAAGCAAAATACTTAATCTACTTCTACAATCAAACTTGCGGAATCTTAATCGATTTTGAGCAAGATCAAATAGAACACATATAACAGATGAAGAAGAAATCAATCACACATGAAACATAGAAGAATACTCTGGGGAAAGCCTCAGCTAAAAACCCCGCTATCTATATTATCATACAAGTGGAAATATCTTAGGAATACACAAAGCTTTAGCTCACAAGCTATCCATCTCTCAGTACAATCCCTCACTGCTGCTCATAAACAGAATAGACTACACATATGCCTTCCTTCAGTCCTCCAAGCCTCCTATTTCCTTGCGCAGATTCTCCTGGGTCCTCCAGCTGCAGCTTGTGTGATTCTCACCTCACACAAAACATTGACCTCTAAAATAACTGCACAATCCTGAAGGAGATGATTCCTTCTACATGGATGAGTTTCCTATATGGGAAAAATCCTCCAACTGATAGTACATTGTCCCTTCCTCTTATCTCAACTGAGTCTCTAACTAAACTGACATGCATGAGTTATTTATGAGAGAATATTTAGTTATTTGAAGTGCAGTAGTTACATGCATGCATACATTAACTAATTGAACTCACAATCAGTTCCACAAACTGTTGGAACTAAGCTAACTAGACTTAAGTCAGTTAACTGAGCTAACTAATTACAACTCAAAGTGCAACTCATCCTGATCACTTCAATTAAGGGATAACTTCCTCAATCAAAGGGAAAATTATTGCATGTCTTCATATAGACTTCATGTTTGATTTCCTCCAACTAATTAACTCAAGATGAATTAATTAATTATTTTACAAACAGCTGCTAAGATCAAATTCGAATTTTAGTTCTCAATTTTAGTTCAGGGACTAACTAAAGAAATTTTAGTTCACAGACTAACTATTGCATAATCTATTGATACCATGTAGAAATTCTCACTGTAGATCACCTAATAATGCAATATACTAAAGAAAAATACTTGATCTACTTCTACAATCAATTATGCGGAAGCTTAATCGAATTGAGCAAGATCAATTGAACACATATAACAAATAAGGAGAAATCAATCACACATAACACAGAAGAAATAACCAGGGGAAAGCCTCACCTTAAAACCCCAACTCTGTATTATCATACAAGTGGAAATATAGTCTGGATTACAAAAAGAATCAACTCACAAGCTATCCTGCTCTCTCTGCAATCCCTTTGCTGCTCATAAATGATCAAAGGCCTCTCTCAAACCTTCTCCTCTACCCTCCAAGCCTCCTATTTCTTTGCGCAATTTTCCTTGAGGTCCAGTGCAGCCACTTGTGTGAATTGGCCTCTTCACACACTCACTAACCTCTAATCTAACTGTGCAATCCTGAAGGAGATAATTCCTTCTACATGGATGAGTTTCCTTTATAGGAAAATTCCTCCAACTGGTAGTACATTGTCCCTTCCTCTGATCTCAACTGGGTCTCTGACTGAACTAACATGCATGAGCTATTTATGGTAGGATATTTAGTAATCTAGAGAGCACCGGTTACATGCATGCAAGCATTAACTAACTGAACTCACAATTAATTCAACAAACTGTTTGAATTAATCTAGCTGGACTTGACTCAGTTAACTGAGCCAACTAATTACAACTCAATATTAGAACTCATCCTTATCTCTTTAACTAATGGATAAATTCCTCAATCAATGGAGAAACTGTTGCATGTCCTCACATAGAATTCATGTTTGATTTTCCACAACTAATTAACTCATGGTGAATTAATTAATTATTTTACAAACAGTTGCTAAGATCATATTCGAATTTTACTTCTCAATTTTAGTCCAGGGACTAAGTAAAATTGGAATCCATCCCGAAATTCTATTTATAGAAATTCTATTTTTAGCACTTCCATTTTTCATTCCTTGTTTCTATGTCCAACACTAGTACCTGAACTGCTATTTATAGCAGTGCTATTTTTAGCACTTCTATTTTTAGCATTTCTTGTTGCTATTTTCAACACTCCCTCTCAGCAAGAAAGACATTCAACTCGAACCCTATCCTGTACCTTTGGAATGTTCTGCATGCAACACTTCTCCCATGTGTTATTGCTCTAGCAACTCTAGAAATGAGAAAAACACCCAACTGACCTCTTTGTTGGGCTAGAAGCATCCTCTGATGCTGAAGCTCCATCTGCCACTAACAAGTGCTCCCTCTTTAACCTCTAAGTCGCTGCAACACTCCATGCATCTCGCACCGTTTCACACCTCTCTATGCCATCCTGCACTGGTGCAACACTCCTGTGCCTCTCGCATTGCTGCAATCTGCTAGCTCTACACAGTCTTGGGACTTCTGCATTGTAGCTCTCTCAGCCGCTCCATCTACATATGTCTCTACCCACTCAGCTAGTCCTGCTACTCCCCGTCTGGGCTCCTGTAGCAAGGTCTAATCAAAGAGGTTGGGTACCTCAATGATCCTGCCCCTATTCTGGCCTTCTTGGAACTGCCATTCCACATCGCCCCACCTCCGACCTGGAGGTATGGATGCATGTGATCCCTCTGCCCACCTGGCTTGAAATTTCCCCCTACTAGAGGTCTCTGCATGAGTAGATGTTTCTACTCGATCTCCTCTCAGCTTCTCTAGTTGTGGTCGTTGATCTAGATTGTCATTAATGGCAATATGAAGCCAAGGAGCTAGCAGAGCAGAGCTATCAAAGCAGAGAAGAGAAGCAAGTTTAAGAGTGGAAGATTGAGGAGGAGCCATATCAAGAGTATCGCGTGTAATGTATGGCCAAGAAGAACCGAGAGGAAGAATTCATCAAAAGAAGCAAAGAGGAACTTATCAGAGCAGAGAATATTGGAAGTTTTCAGACTAGGAGCGTTATATTGGAGCCAAGGTATGGAGGAGGGTCGTGGAGTCATATTGGATGGCGTTATGATATGAACGGTGGAGATTAGATTTTGTTCTAGTGGAAAAGGAATTTGGAGGATTAAAACTATCAAAAGTATCGCATATGCCAAGAGTAAGAGCCATAACGAAGGAATTAACAATTAATCTTGTGGTTAAACGATTAAGCACTTTATTTAAGTAATTGATTAATGCACGTGGTTATATTCCAAAAAGTGGGTTTGTAATAGTGGTAGTGGTTTTCGGGAAGATGCAAAATGGTAAGTGGTATTTAGAGGAGAGCGCCCGTTTCCATTTAATGGTTGTCACGTAGCAACAAGAGGAGGGAGAAAAACCGCTCATTTTGGGTGGGTAACTCTCGTGCAAGTAGTCCACCTGAAATGCATGTAGGTCGTTGCATCTAGTGCGGTTTGATCGATGACAAAGGATCAACGGACAGTTTTGGGTTGATCAGGTTAAGTCGGGACCATTAGATCTGGAGAGAAGAGATCTACGGTGCAGCAAGCTTCCGATGGATTGTGTTGATCGGACCGAGTGTTGATCATTGGATCTCATACAGAAGAAATCAACAGTGCAAAACGAGGACTCCTATTATATCGCGCCCTAATGGTATATCGCCTCCACCATATCGAGAGTTATGTATCGCAGTGTTTAAGGCCTTGTCATGTTAAAACTCTAATTGCGATAATACTGCGGACCCACTGCTCCATTGTAATATGCCCTATTGTAATATCGCGTTTTCCGCGTCGAAAGATATGTATCGCAAGTTATAAAGGGATGGAACACTATAAACTGTGACTGTGATATTACTTTGGACCTAATGGATTCATTAAAAATAGGTTATAATCATATCGCATCCAGCAGGGGAATCGGCTATCAGTCATCGATTGTACTATGGGCACGACTTATAAAGACCTCCATAATGTTGTGATTGCGATTGTGGGTTTAAAGGAATAACTCCAACTATTCATGAATGTTGTGATTGTCGTAAAGAATAAGTCTATTGTTTGAATAATAATAAATATGGTCTCTCTTCTTAATTAACGTGTCCTGCGAGTATTGATGAATTTGAAGAGACAGAGGAAGCTGAAGAGTGAGTGCAAAGGAAGCTAAAAGTTCAAGTGAGCATTGAGGAAGCCGAAGCTCAAGCAAGCAAGGAGGAAGCCAAAGGTCAGGTGTATCACGCATATAAAACAGACAACAAGGAAATTTTAATGTCGCTGGCAAACTGTAAGAAAAGAAGGGAACTGAAGTTCTGGCAGAAGTGGAAGGAATAGGAGGACGAAAGTAAGTCATAGGTCTAGTAGGATTGGGAGCAGAGAATTACAACCAAACAGATCCATATAGTTACAACAGAGGGTTGTATCCCTTGAGGTTAGTGCCTCAAAATTGAAAGGATTGGTGTCCTGGGAGTTACTACTCCTAAATTCAAGGTTGGTGCCTTGACAAGACAGAGTTGGTGCTCTGGAGGTTGGAGCCTCAGAAAGAGTCCAAGTTGGTGCTTGGAAACATATATATATATATATATATATATATTGTACTTGATTTATCGCAAAGATCACATTAATAAACTCATCTATTCCTGTTATCTATTTCTATTTCCAAATATAAATGTTTTTTAACTAATAAAAATAATAATTGAAAAGAAATATTGATTCACCCCCCCTCTTAGTATTTCCAACAATTGGTATTAGAGCAGGCTTCTTCATATCAGCCTAACAGCTTGAAGAAGGATTCTTAGTCATGATTAGAAATCAAGAAGTGTCAGGAAGATCTCCTCTGTTCGATGGCACAAATTTTGGTTTCTGGAAAAAGAGAATGTCTACTACTTAATGTCCCTTGGACCTAAAGTTTGGCATTCGGCCTTAAATGCGTACATAACTCCTTCCACTCTTCCAACAAATCAAGATGAGAGGAAAGTCTAGGTTGCAAATGCAAAAGCCTTAAACTCCATCACTAGTGGAATCACTGATTATGAATTTACAAAAGTCATGAATTGTAACTCTGCCAAAGAAGTATGGGATAAGATAATTAGCTTATACGATGGGGACTCCAAAGTCAAGAAGGCAAAGCTTCAAACTCATAGAAGGAAATTTGAAAGTCTGAAAATGGATGATGAAGAAGATATTGCATCATACTTTCTCTGAGTAGCTAAAGTGGTTAGCTCTCTTAAAGGATTAAAAGAAAACATTGAAGAAAGCACCATTGTTCAAAAGGTCTTAAGATCTCTCCCAGACAGATTTGACTCCAAAGTAAGTGCCATAGAAGAAATGAAGGATCTAGATACTCTCAATATGGATGAACTCCATGGAATCCTCATTGCCTATGAGATGAGAAAAGGTTGCCCAAGTGCCAAAGATGCAACATTCAAGGCCTCAAAATCAAAAAAGGGGAAAGAAAGGAATGTTAGTAGTGATGAATCCGATGTTGAATCTGAATTGGCACAATTTGTACGAAGGCTGAAGAAAGGATCTAAGATAAAAGGTAAATACCCTCTTATTTGTTTCAAGTGTGGAAAAATAGGTAATTATGCTGCAAAATGTCCTCATAGGCATGATAGTGATGATGAAGAAAATTCTAAAAGGATGGTATACAAAAAGAAAGGGTTCAATAAGAAGAATTTCCTCTCTAAGCAAGATGAGTCTGATGAAGATGAATTTGTAGTCATCAAAAAGAAATCAACTAACCAGTTCCCTCACCGCAAAGGAGGTAATGAAGAATCAGATGAAGAAAATGACCATTATTTAGATTATCTTCTGGATACATCGCATAAGGTTTCTTTTTTATCAACGTTTCGAACCAGCAACGGTGGTTCATCTTCAGGATGAAGGATTATTGAAAGATTGGTCTCATTTTTCCAATTATATATATAGAGATGCTTAGCCGATAGATACTAGGACTTAATTAAATTATTTTAATTTTTTTAATTTGTTCTATTTGTTTTAAAATTGTGATAGAATTAATTTAATTATTCTTTTTTCTTTTTTAGGTTTATGGTTATATTAATTATATTTGATTTATTATATATTACTTTAATTTATTTTAATTATTATTTAAATTTTAATTATAATTATTTATAATTATTTATTGTTTGTTTTAATTAATTTTATATTTATATATTATTTTAGTTATATTTTTTTTAATTATAATTATTTAATTTATGAATTTTAAATTGTTTGTATTATATATTGTTTTAATTGTATTTATTTTAATTATATATTAATTATTAATTGTATAATTATATTTATTTTAATTTATTATTATATTTATTATATGAGCTAATAATATTTTCTTATTTATGTTTGTTGTGATTGTTTTTACTTTGTATTTATATTAATTTTAATTATATGTCGTGATTATTTATTAAGGCTCCCTACATATTGTCCTATGTTGAGGAGTTCTTACAGTTAAGATATTTTCAATTGATGTTTATTTCCTATGATTTTTGTTAAATTATATTTTATTAAGGTCATAGTGTGTTATTTAATTAAAATGGATTAGATCTTTTATGTTTGTTCTAGGTTAATAAGAGGAGGATTATAGTTAGGGATAGATTTGGATGATAGGATTGGAATCCAGTTTTCGCTTATGGTCCATCCATCATCTCTATTGAGGTTATTAGGGTGTTTGCTAATTTCGATGGCTTCTCTAAATTTCCCTATGAAGTATTGATCACTCCTAGCTAAGATACAGGTATCTTCTATACAGATTTGGTGCTTAGTTTTATCAGAATGTTCTACTAGAGCTGAGGATTTGGATCGATTGTGTTTAATGTCAGCTGAGTGTTCCTGGATTCTTGTGTTAAAGGATCTCCCAGTCTCACCTACATAGGGTTTGCTGCATGAGCAGGGAATTAAGTAGACACCTTTATGGAATTTAGGATCAATTTTGTCTTTCATTGGATCAAGGCAGTTACGGATAGTGTTTAAGGGTTTGAAAGTGGTTAGAATTCCATTGTTTTTCAGGATGCGGGAGATTTTGTCTGTAGACCCTTGTATGTAAGGGAGGTTGACGTTACCTTTTATATTATCAAAGTTTTTATTTTTGTTAGGTCAAGTATTTTCCTTATTTATGGCTTTGATAGCTCGATGTTTGTTGTATCCATTTTTTAGGAAAACTTTAATAAGGTGTTATGTTTCTTTTTCTAGGTGTTCCTTGCCAGAGATTCTAAGGGCTCTGGTTGCTAATGTGTTGAGGACTCCTAGTTTGTGGGTAGGGTGATGATGCAAGGAATCCAGAGGAGTAAAACTATTGGAAGTATCGCATATGCTAAGAGTAAGAGCCATAACGGAGGAGTTAACAATTAATCTTGTGGTTAAACGATTAAGAGATTTATTTAAGTGATTGATTAATTCATGTGGTTATATTCCAAAAAGAAGGGTTTGTAATAGTGGCAGTGGTTTTCGGGTAAATGCAAAATGGTAAGTGGTATTTAGAGGAGAGCACTTGATTCCATTTAATGGTTGACACATAGCAACTAGAGGAGAGAGAAAAACCACTCATTTCCGGGAGGTAACTCTCGAGCAAGTAGTCCACCCGAAATGATGTAGGCCATTGGATCTAGCGCAGTTTGATTGAAGGCGAAGGATCAACAGACGGTTTTGGGTTGATCGGGCTAAGTCGGGACCATTAGATCTGGAGAGAAGAGATCTACAGCGCAACAAGATTACGATGGATTGTGATGATCGAACCGAGTGTTGATCGTCGGATCTAATACAGAGGAAATCAACGGTGCAGAATGAGGACTCCTATCATATCGTGCCCTAATGGTATATCGTGTCCGCCATATCGAGAGTTATGTATCGTAGTTTTTAATGCCTTGTCACGTTAAAACTCTGATTGTGATAATACCGCGGACCCGCTACTCCATTTTAATACACCCTATTGTGATATCGTGTCTGCCACGTCAGAAGATATGTATCGCAAGTTATAAAGGTATGGAACACTATAAATTTTGATTGTGATATTACTGTGGACCTGATGGATTCATTAAAAACAGGTTATAATCATATCGCATCCAGTAGGGGAATCGGCTATCAGCCATCGGCTGTACTATGGGCATGACTTATAAAGACCTCCAGAATGTTGTAATTGTGATTGTGGGTTTAAAGGAATAACTGTGACTGTTCATGAATGTTTTGATTGCCATAAATAATAGGTCTATTGTTTGAATAATAATAAAGATTTCCTCTCTTCCTAATTAACATGTCCCGTGAGTATTGATGAATTAAAAGAGACAGAGGAAGCCGAAGAGTGAGCGCAGAGGAAGCTGAAAGATCAAGCGAGTGTTGAGGAAGCCGAAGCTCAAGTGAGCAAGGAGGAAGCCAAAGGTCAAGCGTATCAAGCATATAAAATAGAGAATAAGGAAATTTTAATGTTGCTGGTGAACTGTAAGAAAAAAAGGGAGCCGAGTTATGGCAGAAGTGGAAGGAACAAGAGAACAGAAGTAAGTCATAGGTCCAGCAGGGTTGAGAGCAGAGAATTACAACCAAATAGATCCAGACAGTTACAGTAGTGGGTTGGAACCGTTGAGGTCGGTGCCTTAGAACTGAAAGGATTGGTGTCCTGGGAGTTGGTGCTCCTAAATTTAAGGTTGGTGCCTTGACAAGACAGAGTTGGTGCTCTGGAGGTTGAAGCCTCACAAAGAGTCCAAGTTGGCACTTGGCAACTCATTGAAACCAGATATATATATATTATATATATATATATATATAGTACTTGATTTATTGCAAAGATCACATTAATAAAAGCACCTATTCCTGTTATCTATCTCTATGTTCCAAATATAGATGTCTTTTAACTGATAAAAATAATAATTGAAAATAAATATTGATTCACCCCCCCTCTCAGTATTTCCAACAGTGGCGCCTCCACAACCTCCCGAAGCTGCTTCACCAATTGTGGCTCCACCACAATCGTTTGAGACTTCTTTTGGCACTACATGTTGAGAGGTAATGTACTTTCCCTCTCAACCACCAAGTCTCCATCAGTTTCCTTGCTCCTCAAGGCTTTGCATGCATCTTTAACCTCAAGAGCATACAGGTTCTTGATCCCTGAACCAATCTGCTTCACCTGTCTAGTGATGATGTGTCTAAGGAAAACCTTTCCCTTTATAAAGACTACATCATAGCCTCTGTCTTCCAGCACCACGATTGACACCAAATTTCTCTTCAGTCCCGGTACATACTTGACATCGGTCAAGGTAATGTGAGCTCCATGGTCCCTCTAAAAAACAATCGTGCCTACACCTGAGACACTATACTTTTCATAATTACCTATCGCTATGAGTATCTCGAGATCTTTCTCCTCCAAAGTACTGAACAAACTCTTGTCACCAATCATGTCGAAAGAAGCTCCATTGTCAAGAAACCAACCACTTCGAACCATCGATGAAACCATGCATGCGAACAATGTGAAATCCAACTCGAACTGTGAGGCCAGTGCCTCACCTTCTGATCCTTCCACAGATCCCTTCTTGGATTTCTTCAGTGGACAATTTGTAGCAAAATGGCCCACCTCATGACAACAAAAGCATCACACTTTCGATTTGTCAAACTTCTTCCCACCTTGGGAAGAAATGGATTGGGAAAGAGAATCCTTCTCCTTTCCCTTCTTTGCCTTACTCGCTAAGGCGTAGTTGTCGTCATCCTCCATGGATGAAGAACCATCTTTGGTGCTTCTTCTTATCTCCTCCTGCATCAGATCCGACCAAAGTCGTTCCCAATCTGGCAGTGTTTCTCTTCCATTAACCGAGTCCTGGTAGATATGCGAGCTCTTAGGAAGACTGAGGAGTGAAAGAATCACCTTGTCATCATCAGCAATCGTGATCCCTACACTTCAAAGCTCATCTTTGCATGTGAGGAACTTGTTCAGATACATAGAGATCGTGTCACCCTTTTCACACTTGATCTTTCAAAGCTTGCCCTTCAGCGCCAGCTTCCTCTAATTGCTTCTATTCTGATATAGATCTTTCAATGTCTTCCACATTGAAAACGATGTCTCCTTCCCATGGAGACTCGAGACTATGTGATCTCGAACTCCCTCCTGAAGGACTCTCCTTGCTCTAGCCACACATTTCTTCCATTCCACCTGTTGAGTAGCATCAGTTAGCTTGGGGACTTCTTGATCAATGAAGTCCTTTAGACCATTATCCTTTAATACGGCTTCCATGCAATCCTTCCAGGATATATAATTTGAGCTGCCATCAAGGGCATACTCGAGTCTTAAACCATTGAACACCATAGGTGAAATAGAGATGTGATAAGTATTTGATTTCTATATTCAAGAATCACAAACTTCAAAATTATCCCTTCTTGTATACTGTTCTCTCCTTGATCACCTTTGCTCTGATACCATGTAGAAATTTCCACATGTAGATCACCTGATAATGCAATATACTAAAGCAAAATACTTGATCTACTTCGACAAACAATTATGTGGAAGCTTAATCGAACATGAGAAAGATTGATTGAACACATATAACTTATAAGAAGAAATTGATCACACATAACATAGAAGAAATAGCCAGGGGAAAGCCTCAGCCTAAAACCCCAACTCTGTATTATCATACAAGTGGAAATATAGTCCAGATTACAAAAAGAATTAGCTCACAAGCTATCATGCTCTCTCTGCAATACATCTACTGCTCATAGACAGTCAAAGGCCTCTCACAAACCTTCTCCTCTGCCCTCTAAGCCTCCTATTTCCTTGCACAGTTTTTCCTGGGGTCTAGTGCTTCCACAAGTGTGAATTCCCACCTCACACTACTCACTTGGCTCATAAATCACTGCACATTAGATTAAACTGATTATGCAATGTACTAAAGCAAAATACTTAATATACTTCTACAATCAAACTTGTGGAAGCCTAATCGATTTTGAGCAACATCAAATAGAACACATATAACAGATGAATAAGAAATCAATCACACATGAAACACAAAAGAATACTCTGGGAAAAGACTTAGCTAGAAACCCTGCTATCTATATTATCATACAAGTGGAAATATCTCAGGATTACACAAAGCTTTAGCTTAGAAGCTATCCAGCTCTCATTACAATCCCTCACTACTCCTCATAGAAATAATAGACAACACATATGCCTTCCTTCAGTCCTCCAAGCCTCCTATTTCCTTGTGCAGTTTCTCCTCGGTCGTCAAGCTTCCACTTGTGTGTAATAATCCCTCACACACTGCTCTGACCTTTGAAATAACTACACAAACCTGAAGGAGCTAATTCCTTCTGCATGGATGAGTTTCCTATATAGGAGAAATCGTCCAACTGATAGTACACTATCCCTTCCTTTGATCTCAACTGGGTCTCTGACTGAACTAACATGCATGAGTTATTTATGAGAGAATATTCAGTTATCTAGAGAGGAGCATTTACATGCATGCAAGCATTAACTAACTGAACTCACAATTAATTCTACAAACTGTTAGAACTAATCTAACTGGACTTGACTCAGTTAAATGAGCCAACTAATTACAACTCAATATTACAACTCATCCTTATCTCTTTAACTGATGGATAAATTCCTCAATCAATGGAGAAACTGTTGCATGTCCTCACATAGACTTCATGTTTGATTTTCCACAACTAACTAACTCAAGATGAATTAATTAATTATTTTACAAACAGCTCCTTAAATCAAATTGAAATTTTACTTCTTAATTTTAGTCCAGGGACTGACCAAAATTAGAATCCATCGCAAAATTCTATTTATAGCAATGTTATTTTTAGCACTTCCATTTTTCATTCCTTGTTGCTATGTTCAACACTAGTACCCGAACTGCTATTTATAGCAATGCTATTTATATCCATGCTATTTTTAGCACTTCTATTTTTAGCATTTCTTGTTGCTATTTTCAACACTTCCTCTCAACAAGAAAGGCATTCAAATTGAACCCGATCCTGAACCTTTGGAATGTTCTGCATGCAACACTTCTTCCAAGTGTTGTTACTCCAACAACTCTAGAAACAAAAAAAAATCCCAACTGACCTCTCTGTTGGGCTAGAAACATCCTCTGATGTTGAAGCTTCCTCTGCCACTAACAAGTGCTCCCTCTATGACCTCTGAGCTGATGCAACACTACATGCATCTTGCACCATTGCACACCTCTCTATGCCATCCTGCACTGGTGCAACACTCTTGTGCCTCTTGAATTGTTGCAGCCTACTAGCTCAGTGTTGTCTTGGGACTCCTGTATTGTAGCTCTCTCTGTCGCTCCATCTGTATTCGTCTCTACCCCCTCTGCCCATTTGGCTGGAAATTTCCCCCTATTGGAGGTCTCTGCATGAGTGGATACCTCCACTCGATCTCCTCTTGGCTTCTCTAGTTGTGGCTGCCCCACAACCTCCTGAAGCTACTTCACCAATTGTGGCTCCTCCACAATTGTCTGGGACTTCTTCTGGCACTGCATGTTGAGAGGTAATTTACTCTCCCTCTAAACCACCAAGTATCTAACCTTTGCCTTACTCCTCAAGGATTTGCATGCATCTTGTACCTCAAGTGCATATAGGTATTGGCTAACACACCAATCTGTTTTATCTTTCCAGCCATCACGAAATTTACTGGAAAAAGAGCTGATTTTAAATCAGCGATATCTCCCTCATACGAACTCTGATTCAACAGATTTGTTTTTTGATTTTGGGTATTTTTTCACAAGGAATCCAGATCTGCTATTTGTTTTTGAAAATTTTTCACAAGAATGTTCAGATAATCTCTAAAAATCTCGTGGCACAAAACTCAAAACTTCAAAATCTCCTCTAGTATATTGTTCTCCACTTTGATTACCTTTGCTCTGATACCATGTAGAAATTCCCACTGTAGGTCACCTGATATTGCAATATACTAAATAATTTATATGTGTTCAATTGATCTTGCTTATGTTCGATTAAGCTTCCACATAATTGTTTATAGAAGTAGATCAAGTATTTTGCTTTAGTATATTGCATTATCAGGTGATCTACAGGTGGAAATTTCTACATGGTATTAGAGAAAAGGTGATCAAGGAGAGAGAATTATACAAGAAGGGAGAAGTTCAAAGTTTGTGATTCCTGAATATAGAAATCGAGTTCTTATCACATCTCTATTTCTCCTATGGCATTCAATAGTTTAAGACTCGAATATGCCCTTGATGGCAATTCAAATTATATAGCCTGGAAGGATCGCATGGAAGCAGTATTGGAGGATAATGGTCTAAAGGACTTCATTGATCAAGAAGTCTCCAAGCCGAATGATGCTACTAAATTGGCGGAATGGAGGAAATTTGTGGCTAGAGCAAGGAGGATCCTTCTGGAGGGAGTTTGAGATGACATAGTCTCGAGTCTCCATGGGAATGAGACATTGTTTTCAATGTGGAAAACACTGAAAGATCTATATCAGAATACCGGCGATCAGAGGAAGTTGGCGCTAAAAGATAAGCTTCGAAAGATCAAGTGTGAAAAGGGTGACATGATCTCTACGTATCTGAACAAGCTCACCACATGCAAGGATGAGCATGGAAGTGTATGGATCACAATAGTTGATGATGACATGGTGAGTCTTGCACTCCTCGGTCTTCCTAAGAGCTGGAATAGCTACCAGGACACTATTAATGGAAGAGAGAAAATGACAGATTGGGAATGACTTTGGTCGGATCTGATGCAGGAGGAGATAAGAAGAAGCACCAGAGATGGTTCTTCATCCATAGAGGATGAAGAAAACTGCGCCTTAGCGAGTAAGGTGAAGAAGGGGAAGGAGAAGGATTCTCTTTCCTAATCCAGTTCTTCCCAAGGTGGGAAGAAGTTTGACAAATCGAAATTGTGATGCTTTCATTGTCATGAGGTGGGCCATTTTGCTACAAATTGCCCACTGAGGAAATTCAAGATGGGATCCAAGGAAGGATTTGAAGGTGAGGCATTGGCCTCACAGTTCGAGTTGGATTTCACTCTCTTTGCATGCATTGTTTCATCCATGGTGGGAAGTGGTTGATTTCTTGACAGTGGAGCTTCTTTCCTCATGACCGGCGACAAGATTTTGTTCAATACCTTGGAGGAGAAAGATCTCCAGATTCTCATAGCGATGGGTAATGATGAAAAGTATAATGTCTCAGGTCTAGGCACGGTTGTTTTTTAGAGGGAGCATGGAGCTTGCATTACCTTGACTGGTGTCAAGTATGTACCGGGACTGAAGAGAAATTTGGTGTCGATCGCAATGCTGGAAGACAAAGGCTATGATGTAGTCTTCAGTAAGGGAAATGTTTTCCTTCAACTCATCACCACTAGACAGGTGAAGCAGATTGGTTCATGGGTCAAGAACCTATATGCTCTTGAGGTTCAAGATGCATGCAAAGCCTTGAGGAGCAAGGAAACTGATGGAGACTTGGCGGTTGAGAGGGAGAGTACTTTACCTCCCAACATGTAGTGCCAGAAGAAGTCTCAGATGATTATGGAGGAGCCACGATTGGTGAAGCAACTTCAGGAGGTTGTGGAGCAGCCACAACTAGGGAAGCTGAGAGGAAATTGAGTAGGGACATCTACTCATGCAGAGACCTCTAGTAGGGGAAATTTCGAGCTAGGTGGGCAGAGGGATCACATTCATCTATAGCTCCAGGTAGGAGGTGGGGCAATGTGAAGTGATCATCCCAAGAAGGCTGGAATAGGGGCAAGATCCTTTAGGTACCCAACCTCTTTGATTCGACTTTGCTACAGGATCCCCGACGAGGAGTAGTAGGACTGGCTGACTGGGTAGATACAGATGCAGATGGAGTGGCAGAGAGAGCTACAATGCAGGAATCCCAAGACAGTGTAAAGCTAGCAGGTTGCAACAATGTGAGAGGAACAAGAGTGTTGCAGTAGCTCAGAGGTCACAGAGAGAGCACTTGTCAGTGGCAGATGGAGATTTAGCATCACAATATGTTTCTAACCCAACAGAGAGGTCAGTTTTGAGTTTTTTTGTTTCTAGAGTTGTTGGAGCAACCAAACTTGGTAGAAGTGTTGTATGCAGAACATTCCAAAGGTACAGGATCGAGCTCGAGTTGAATGCCTTTCTTGTTGAGAGGGAGTGTTGAAAATAGCAACAAGAAATGCTAAAAATAGAAGTGCTAAAAATAACACTTCTATAAATAGCAGTTTGTGTACCAGTGCTGGATTGAGCAATAGGGAATGAAAAATGGAAGTGCTAAAAATAACATTGCTATTTTTAGTAGTTCGGGATGGATTCCAATTTTAGTCAGTCCCTAGACTAAAATAGGAAGTAAAATTCGAATTTGAACTTAACAATTGTTTGAAAATAAATTAATTAATTCACCATGAGTTAATTAGTTGTGTAAAATCAAACATGAAGTCTATGTGAGGACATGCAACAGTTTCTCCATTAATTGAGGAATTTATCCATCAGTTAAAGAGATAAGGATGAGTTCTAATTTGAGTTGTAATTAGTTGGCTCAGTTAACTGAGTCAAGTCCAGTTAGATTGATTTAAACAGTTTATTTAAATTAATGTGAGTTCAGTTAGTTAATTCATGCTAGCATATAACTACTACACTTCAGATAACTGAATATTCTCTCATGAATAACTCATGCGTGTCAGTTCAGACAGATACCCAGTTGAGGTCAGAGGAAGGACAATGTACTATCAGTTGGATGGATTTTTTCCCTATAAATGAAGCTCATCCATGGAGAAGGATTTATCTCCTTTAGGATTATGCAGTTAGATCAGAGGTAGTGAGTGTGTGAATATGCCAATTCACGCAAGTGGCTACACTAGACCCAAGGAAAATTTTGAAAAGAAGGTTTGAGAGAGGCATTTGACTGTTTATGGAGGGCAGAGGAGAAGGTTTGAGAGAGGCCTTTGACTGTTTATGAGTAGCAGAGGGATTGCAGAGAGAGCAAGATAGCTTGTGAGTTGATTCTTTTTGTAATTCGGGCTATATTTCCATTTGTCTGATAATACAGAGTTGGGGTTTTAGGCTGAGGCTTTCCTCGGGTTATTTCTTCTGTCTTATGTGTGATTGATTTCTTCATATCAGTTATATGTGTTCAATTGATCTTGCTCATGTTTGATTAAGCTTCTGCATAATTGTTTGTAGAAGTAGATCAAGTATTTTTTTTTAGTATATTGCATTATCAGGTGATCTATAGGTGGAAATTTCTACATATACTTCTACAAACAATTATGCAGAAGCTTAATCAAACATGAGCAAGATAAATTGAACACATATAACTGGTAAGAAGAAATCAAACACACGTAACACAGAAGAAATAACCCGGGGAAAACATCAGCCTAAAACCCCAACTCTGTATTATCATACAAGTGGAAATATAGTCCGGATTACAAAAAGAATCAGCTCACAAGTTGTCCTGCTCCCTCTGCAATCCCTCCATTGCTAATAGATAGTCAAAGGCCTCTCTCAAACCTTCTCCTCTACCCTCCAAGCCTCCTATTTCTTTCCGTAATTTTCCTTGGGGTCGAGTGCAACCACTTGTGTGAATTGGCCTCCTCACACACTCACTAACCTCTAACCAAATTGAGTAATCCTGAAGGAGATAAATCCTTCTCCATGGATGAGCTTCCTTTATAGAAAAAATCCATCCAACTAATAGTACACTTTCCCTCCTCTGATCTCAACTGGGCCTCTGTCTGAAATGACATGCATGAGTTATTCATGAGAGAATATTCAATTACCTGAAGTGCAGCAGTTATATGCAAGCATGCATTAACTAACTGAACTCATAATAATATAAATAAACTCTTTAAATCAATCTAACTGGACTTGACTCAGTTAATTGAGGAAACTAATTACAACTCAAATTAGAACTCATGCTTATCTGCTTAACTGATGGATAAATTCCTTAATTAATCGAGAAACTGTTGCATGACCTCACATAGACTTCATGTTTGATTTTTCACAACTAATTAACTCATGGTGAATTAATTAATTTATTTTCAAATAGCTGTTAAGTTCAAATTCGAATTTTACTTCCTATTTTAGTCTAGGGACTGACTAAAATTGGAATCCATCCTGAACTGCTAAAAATAGCAATGTTATTTTTAGCACTTCCATTTTTCATTCCCTGTTGCTCAATCCAACACTAGTACCCAAACTGTGATTTATAGTATTGCTATTTTTAGCACTTCTACTTTTAGCATTTCTTGTTGCTATTTTCAACGGTCCCTCTCAACAAGAAAGGCATTCAAATCGAACCTGATCCTGTACCTTTGGAATGTTCTGCATGCAACACTTCTACCAAGTGTGGTTGCTCCAGCAACTCTAGAAACAAAAAAAACTCCCAACTGACCTCTCTGTTGGGCTAGAAACATACTTTGATGCTGAAGCTCCGTCTGCCACTGACCAGTGCTCCCACTCTGACCTCTGAGCTACTACAAAACTCCATGCATCTCACACCGTTGCACACCTCTCTGTGCCATCCTACACTAGTGCAACACTCCTGTGCCGCTGGCATTGTTGTATCCTGCTAACTTTGCACTATCTTGGGATTCTGCACTATAGCTCTCTCTACCACTCCATCCACATCTGTCTCTACCCACTCAGCCAGTCCTACTACTCGTCAGGGCTTCTATAGCAAAGTTGAATCAAAGAGGTTTGGTACCTCAAGAATCCTGCCGCTATTCCAGCCTTCTTAGGATGATCACTCCACATTGCCCCACCTCCTACCTGGAGGTATGGATGCATGTGATCCCTCTACCCACCTAGCTCGAAATTTCCCCCTACTGGAGGTCTCTGCATGAGTAGATGTCTCTACCCGATATCCTCTCAACTTCTCTAGTTGTTTCTACTCCACAACCTCTTGAAGCTGCTTCACCAATCATGGCTCCTCCGCAATTGTTAAGGGATTAGCTCCCCTAGGGCTTTTGGGTGGAACCCTAGCAAACTGAAAGCTGACTAAACAAATAAACACACATTCACGCAAGCATTACTCTATTATAAGCAAATTAGGTGATGAAGGGACATACCTCAGGTCCTACGTTCGAGAAGTTCCTCAAGGGTCCAAACCCTTCTTCAAGTCCCTTTCGCTCCTTTGTCCTGCAAAAAGGCCAATTCCAAAGAATACAACAGCATATGGACAAAGACTTATACAGAAATCATCTTTATGTTATACAAGAAGATAGTTAGTTATGATCTTTAAACCACTATTCTCATATGAAATTCAAACTTGAACAACATAAACATAAAGAAGAAGCATATCGGGAACCAAGACGTGTTTCTTTATTATAGACAAATAGAATGTACAAAAAGAGTAATATCACCTGAGTAACCTTTCGCAGGCTCCAAGAAAATATTCCTTCCGGATCCGTCCCGCCTCAAGCCTCTAGCATATCTCCTTCCATGACTCTCTCTCCATGATGTAATAAGGGGTGGATGAACCTCAACACACAAGGAAACAAGAGTTTCCTGTACAAATGGGGGAAGTGCAGAAGGCACAAGGGTCTTCAGACCTGGTCTAGGGAAAAATCTCAGTATAGTAACCTTGCTCTCTTTCTCTTCTCCTTTAGGCCTTCCCTTAGGTGTCTTTTTATACCAATTCCAAAGTAGTTGTTTAGTTAGGAATTGGTTGGGAATAGTTGGGCCTACGGGCACTAATAGGTGATCAGCAGGTAAAACCCGCGATCTTCGCCCGAAAATAAGGAGTTTTATATTTTTTTGAGTGTTTTAATACATATACGCGGGTTTGGTTAAGCATACCCGCGTATACAAGCGTTTAACTCAGGGCAATGTCACGTATAGGGAATTAAACATTGTTTTTTAAATTTGAGACCAGGCCTGGAAGGAGGGGTTGCCCTAGGCCATGACTGTAGCATCACAAACCATAAGAGTGAGATTTGGAGCTATAACAGATGCCCCCTAATATATGAGGTCAGAAGGGGAACATGATGGCCGAAATGTATTATGCGAGTACATGGAAAGGAAATCTGCCAAAAACCGAGGAGGACTTCACCAAAAGTCAGCCTGCCAAGCCACAAAATGAGATCAGGAAGAAACACCGTCTGAGGCGGGCATACCCATGCTCAGAGAAAGCAAAGCATGTCTGCATATCAAGTACAAGCGGATCCACTAAGTATACAAGTATAAATGACTGGAAGAAATACATAATGGATCATCTGATCATGATCGAACAAGTACATGTCTGAATATCACATATAAGATTGTCAATGATGCTGAAAGATACAACGGATCACTGATATCAAAGACTAATCCCATAAAGGTACCAACCGAACATGATGGAATAGGATGGTACTACACTGCAAACTCAGGTGCCAGCATATAGAATGTCGCCATGAGTGACTGCAACATATAAGGTGGAGTGGTATCAACTAGCAGCAACAAGAGCAACTGTCAAGTGAACCAATGAATGCTGATACAACCTGAGGTCTTCACCGACCGCCGTGGTACATTTCTACACCATGGGAATAAATGAGCTGAAGTCGACCATG
>APFE031230800.1:151782-164150 GCA_000404065.3 Pinus taeda
AATGAACAATTCTTGGATGATACAAATGACAAGAGCTCCTTTCTATATATAGGATTCTAAGGGGTCATAATATAATCAGAGCCGACATAACAATAATAATGTAAGGGAACAATAATAACAATAGTGGGCTTCTATTGGGCACAATAGTAACAATATGGGGACTACATGGGTATAACAACATAATAAGGGGGTTGTACTAATAACAATAAAGGGTTACACTAGTAGTATAGGGGTCTAACATGGGTAATGATCCAAAGTCGTTGTACTTGTGTTGTGATATTGGCACTGTTTCATTTCATAACATGGAGTCGAGGAGGCAGCCAAGGATATCTCTTAAGTAGCACTGGTTGAAGAGAGGATAGGTATGTTCGGTCGACAACATCACTTAGCTCCCCTATCTTTGTTGCAGGCTTTATTTGTTGTTAGCTATCTTTGTTGCGGGATTTTTTGTTGCAGGGGGAATTCTTTTCTTGCAGGAGGCATCGTCTTCATGGCTTCTTGGCGAGGACACAACCATATCGACTCTGTACCAACTCCATGACCCATTGGAACTGGAACAACAATGATAATCCATAGCCCACAATGACAATCCATGGCCCACTGGAACAACAATGCCAACTCTTTGTCTATTTTCTATTTTCCTTTTGTTGTAGGAGGCATTAGCTTAGCTTTTTTGGAAGTTTGAACATGAACAAAGATGCAAGCACGCCTGCACTGTGTATTTTTCTTTTGTTGCCTTAATTTTTACTTTCAATATTGAAATTAACTATTGAAGTCAATTATTCTCTTTCTGCACAGGTAAAGGAAAAAACATGCAATAACTTCTAGCTCCAAGAGGCATTAGCTTGGCTTTATCAAAAGTCTAAACAAAGATGCAAGTACACCTGCACTGTGTATTTTACTTTTGTTGCCTTTTTTTCCTTTCAATATTGAAATTAACTATTGAAGTTAACTATTCTCTTTCTCCACAATTGCAGGAGGCATTAGCTTGCTTTTTTTGGAAATCTGAACAAAGATGCAAGTACACCTACACTGTGTATTTTGCTTTTGCTGCCTTTATTTTTCCTTTCAATATTGAAATTGACTATTGAAGTTAACTATTCTCTTTCTGCACAGGTAAAGGAAAAAACAAGGTATAACTTCACACTGCAAAGCACGCTATCATACTGAAATCTAAAAAGAAGCTAATGAAGCTAATCATAGAAAGAAGCTATCATATTGAAAGTTGAAAAGAAACTAATCATAGAAAGAAGAAGCATTGTGTAGAGACAAAAGCAAGGCGATGGAAGCTAGCCTCCCCTCTTCGAAGAAGTTACTGCAGCGGTGGATCTGGCTTCGAATATCGTTGGATTTTCTCTTTCTGGTATCGAACTCCACTACAACCAATCTATTATTCGAATACCCATCTGTGGTAGAGTTGACACCAATATGTTCTATGACAGAAGAACACCAACGAAATAAGAAAGCCATGGAAACCATGACATCAGAGCTTTCAACTGCACAGTATTTAGCTCAGAGAGCAGTTATGGAATTACAGGCCAAGAGGGCTGATGTTGCTTTGTTAAATGAAGAAATTGAAAAACTTAACAAACCTTCATTTTTTTCTCTGTTGGCTCTCCATTATGCATCAACTACATTCACTGGTGTTGTTACAACAGTGGGTTTTCTGTGTTTATATAAATCTCTTCTTCGTTCCATGTAATAATTGCTCCTCCAACTCTGTAATGATTGTTTTTTGTTCAACTTGCTTCCATCACTATGGGGTCTGCTTGGATTAGCAAGGGTTCCTGATGTAACGAACAATTCAGTGAATTGCAAATTAGCGTTGTTCTGAAGTGACAACACCAATCTTTTATTCGAATCCCCATTCGTGGTAGAGTTGAACAGTCCCAAGTATTGCCCATAAATATTCTCAGGGAAATCATTTTTTTCATTTGTTACAATGAAAGCTAGGACATCACCAAAGCCAGGCCATCACCACCATTTCCACTCTTTTTTCATTTATATTGACATGCTTCTGCTCCAAGTTTAGCTAACTCTGAAGACAGTATTCCAACAAGAGGTTTTCAAATGACAAACCCTCTTGCTTCTTGTTAGAGTTCACTTTTTCTCCCTTAATTGTGAAGTTGCCATCAATATGTGGCATTGCATTCTTAAAAGAAAATTAATTTGCCAATAACTGGAAGGATGATTGAGAACATGTTTTCAATATGTGGTATTGTATTCTTAAAAGAAAATCCATTTGCCAATAACTGGAAGGATGATTGCGAACATGTTTTTACAGCAAATTCAGTATCCTTGTCTCTTTCTTCCATCAGATTGCAACCAACACTAGTTATATCACAAGTATGCCTTCCAAAGCACTTCTTTACAGATCTAAAATGGTTTGGAATGGCCCGCAATAAATTTCCCAAAAGAAGATTTTGTGTTACAATAGTGAGAAAACAATTCCTGTAGGGCTTCTTTTCATTAACCAAAGGGCTCTGCGCTTGAGAAATGTCAATATCTGCTTACGAAAAATCATTTTGAGTCGATTATGTTTTTGAAGACTTACCAACATTGTAGAAGATGTTACGCCAAACAACCTGGAGTGGAAATTTCGAAAATGAAGCTTTCTTTGATTCTTCCATGGAGCACAGGATATCCTTAGACAGATCAGGTATTTTCCTCTTGACCTTGAAACCGTCCATTTTCTTTTTCTTCCGACGGGCTTTCCATTTTGGCATCAAAAAGTTTAATACTATATCTTTCCCTACCCCTCGAATCATGGATTTAAGCGGCCTTGGCGACAGAGCGCCTTTTACAGCATAGATAGAAGAGAGAAAATGCTCTACACGGGAGCTCAAATTTCCAGTGTTCGGGTGGCAATCATAGATTGCCATGTCTAAAAGTAAAACTGACCTCAACCCCATGCCAAAAACCAAATCTAAAGCTTGTTAATCAAAATAGATATGCCATTGAAAATTTAGGCACACTCTTAGCTTAACACAACCTACTTGACCTTTTCGAGTTGAAGCTCTTACTCAATTTGCAGAACCCAAAACTCAGAAAGACACCAATGTACTTCTTGCTTATAATATTCTACATATAAAGTAACAAAATTAACATCGCCTTGATTCAGGAAGACTCTCCCACTCACATTATCGTGTGCTTCTGCATGTGTCAATGTTTCATGTGCTTCTGCATGTGTCAATATGTCATTTTGGGCATGTCGCTTTGATACAAGTCACTTGGTTCGGGAACTATTGATACCGATACTAAGGTTATCCATATTCCTATATGGAGCAGATGTATCGGCACAACCATATAACTCTCGACCATGGTTATTGGACATGGGTAATTTCTGGTTTAAGGTCCCATCGATAAGCAGCTTACCCGGAAACTCCAGCCATGGAAGACCTTATTGATGGATTGTCGTGTGCTTCTGCTTCTAGCACGGGGACAATATTATTGTTCCACATGTTCAAAGAGTTGTGAGAAATGTGGGCAAGGAAATATGCCATGTTGTGTGCTTCTGTTTTAGGCCTGGGCCGAAACCAACTCGGAATAACCCTATTTTAGATGCAATTTGAAGATACAGGCTTCCGAAAAATAAGGAGAGATAGGAGCTGGTGTTGAACTCATCTGCTAAACAATGCATGCTCGAAAGAGAGATGAATGGGATTGGAACAACCCATGCTCGAAAAGGCGTAGGTTCTAAGTACCCTTCTAGAACACAAGTTTAGGTATTAGCTTATGTTCTATTTATGTGTGTTCTAACTGGTCATATGCCTGAGTGAGGGATCAAACCACGCAAACAAGCTCGCCATGCACCCCTCTCCCTTCCACCCAACAAGTAAGTCATTTTGGGTTCTAGAACAATGGATATGTCCTCCAATGATGTATGTGCTTTTGTGCCCTGAACCCGTTTTAAATACATAGTTTGTATTAAAGCCACCACTTTGATCTTTTAACAACACTGCCAGCACTATCAACTTGGGATGCTTCCTAAGTTTTCTAGCACTATGAAATATGAACACTGCCAACACTATCAACTTGGGATGCTTCCTAAGTTTTCTAGCACTATGAAATATGAACACTGTCGACACTATCAACTTGGGATGCTTCCTAAGTTTTCTAGCAGAATCCCCACGTAAAGCAAGGACTAGCTGCCATGCAGCCTCCCTTGTTGTATTATAAACCAAAAAAAGGGAATAATTGTTAAATTAAAAGATGTCATGAAAGTCAAAATCATTTGAAAATGTAGCAAATGAAAAGAATAAATAGGCAGTTTTTCCCCTTTTCCTTCTTTTGGCTTGAATAGGCATGTTTTAATCTTCTTAATTCTTGCTAGCACCTTTTTCTCCATTCAAATGACTCTTGTTTCATATGTTTCTCTCATCAAAACTGCCGTAATGTTACAATTCTTAAGTACACGTACATAAGATATGTAGCAAATAAATTTAAGTAGAGTGTTATGTTGAGTTTAAGTTTCATAATTCAAGTCATTAAAATTTAATTCAATAAAATTATGTGATTGAATGGAATCCAAAAATATGTTTGAGGAAAATAATCACAATTTTAATAGGGAAAATATAGAATTTATATATATATATATATATTATATTAGGTTTTTTATTAAAATGTTGATGATTAATTTTTATTAGTAAAATATAATTTCATATCAAATTTGCATACTTTTTATTTCAAATCAAATTACCTTTTTGTCCAAAATCAAAACATTCGATGATAAAAAAATAAAAAATAAATTGTTTTATTCTGGCATCTTTTCCATTCATATTTTGAAATCTTACCTCAACTTCTTTAACCAATGTAAGATATATTGTTTCTTCCCAAAGCCCAAAGTGTACCTTGTCATTGCTTAATTTACACTTCCTATAAATTAGTAAAATGGAAATTTGTACTAAACTCGTAATGTTTATTGGTAATTATTATTTCTCTTCCTCTAAACACAACGTATCTTCTATGGTTTTTTTTGGTCAATATTCGATGAATTTTAATATTTGATGATCATTTTACCTCGCTATCTTCTTTAATTATTTTTTTGTCATTAGTTTTACCAACATTATTTTTCTTTTTTAACTATTAGGTAGTATTATTATCATTTTTATATTGTATTGTAATGGAAAAATAGAGTTGGTAGTATTATTATTTTCTAAAAGATTAGTATTTTACAATGCATACAACTTGTATTAGCTATAAGCTCACATATTTATCTAGGTTTGATAATCATCTTTTTGGTATATGATGGACCTTTTCCACTGATATATAGATGTGTTCTCTTGTATTGGTTGAAAAACCATCATTGATATTCCCTCTTGTAGAAGGTTTTTGGTTCTGCACTCATTATTTCTAGGATATTCTTTTAAATATTTTCACGACATCAAAGTTGTTTTGCATAACTTTTTTTATTTTTTTTTATGAGTGATATGTCTGAACTATGTGATTTTCAAATTTAGATTAGATATCTGACATCATTGTTGATTGTGTCATTCTATATTTTGCTCAAATTCAGATTAGATCTTCGACATCATTGTTGATTATGTCATTCTATATTTTGTTATTATCATAACACTCTTGCAATAGGCACTTTTCATTCTTCTTGGTCCATTGATGCAGGAGCATTTAGCTCAACAATATCATTGTATTTTAGTAGACATAGTGGGTCTTGTGTTTCCAAGGAAGTTGGTTTCCTATGTTTTGAATTAATGTAATTATTAAGGTTTTGGGTGATTTTAATGAGAGAAGCTAGAATAGGGATTTAATTAAGTATAGTGAGTCATATTTGTAAATGTTCTCGAATGTAGGAGAACATGAGAGAATCAGGCTAGTTGAGAGATTTGAGAATTAATTGTAAAACTTAGATTAGGAGTTAGTTCATGATTTTGTGGATTAGAGAGGATCCTTAGAGATAAGGAAGAGATTTTAGGATTTTGTTGAGAAGGTTATGGATCTAAACCATGAATTGGTTGTAGAATCCTTTGTATAAATGTAAGCCTAAAAGGCATAGTTAGAGGTTAGCTGGTTAGTCAATCAGGTCAAGAGTTAGATAGGTTTGATTGTAAGCCTACGGAAAGTAGGAAAATAGAGGACACTGATTAGAAAATCAGGCTAGAGAGATAGAGAGTCTCATTATGTAATCATTTGTTTATATATATATTTATATATATATAATATGTAGAGATTCAATTCTAACTTGTGTAAGTGTTTGGTTTGAATTATTGAATGATAAATTGTGTGTGAATTAGAGGTTCTGCATAGTATATGTATGTAGGTGGAGTTCGGGCAGAACATAGAGAAGAAGTGAGGATGAAGGATTGTGTCAGATCGTTGAATCTGATTGAAGGATCAATGTGAAGTTCAGGAGTGAAAATGTTTAAGAGTACGTGGAGTTAAATCAAGAGGGAGTTGTGTTGTAGAACAATCAAAGACCAGAAACCCTGAAGGAACCCGAAACCACAGAGAACTTTGAGAAACCATGTAAAGGTGAAGAAAGTAAAGGCACGAAGGAAGGAAGTAAACGTGCATAGGAGCCATCGGATCGTTTAGATCGATGGATATCAATGGCAGAGGAATAGATATGGATCATCAGATTGACAGATCTGTTAGATCGACAACGATCAACAACTGCGGGGGCAGGGGTGTACAGATTTCTTGATCGTGGCTGAAGCCCCGCACTCGCTCCTAGCCGCCAATCTCATATTCAAACTCTTAGTTCAAAGTCAACTGCTGGAGTTAAGCCCATTTTTAAATTGATTGCTAGTTGAAGTCCCGCAAACTCGTAGATTTAATGGCCTCTTATATCCAGAAGATATCGGGTCATAAAGTGATTGAACCTTAATTTCAAAATCAGACCCAAACAATTATACATCAAGGATTTATATTCCTTATCGGCTCCGTAAGGGCGGTTAAACGTCGCGCAAGATTCTTGTCCGATATCATTGCTAACCGTTGGATCAAGTGTGCCTTAATCAAATGGTGGAGGATCATCAATTAGTTTGTTGAATGGGTAAACCGAAAACCGTCAGATTAAATGATGAGATCAACGGCGGAGATTGAATCCGATAGGGCTTGGGCCTGAGCTGATTCGAGAAGTGTTATCAATGCAGGTGAAGTTTATTTGAGTGCTGGAGGGTGAATGAGATACGGCGCGACAACCGTTGGTCTGATGGAGTGAAATCAATGACGGAGGTTGAATGCGATAAAGGTGAGCATCGGAAAATGTACAAGGTCGTGGAATGGTGGAAAGGTAAGGTTTAAAGTAGTTTATGTAATATTTCCATTATACTAGAGTTATAATAGAAATAGCGGAGTCAAAGATATTATGGTTTAAGTCGAGTTTTACCAAAGTCTAACCATGGTATGGTTAAGACGAGCGGGTATTAAGAATTAACAAAAGGTTAAGAAGGGCTGAATAAAGTTCCGCTCAAAAGGATTAATTAAGGTTAAGACTATGGACAGTCAATTAAAACATTTCCGCATGAGATTTAATTAAGGGGCCTTAAACCTTAATTTATGAAGGTTTGACTAGGCAAGGTAATTGAAATTCCTGGGACAAATGAGATTATGCATTTTATATGCATATTGTGGGTAAAGTCAGCTTAGGTTGGCATCATTTTTGTATCAGAGAAGAATTGTGGTTGAAACATTTGGTATCAGAACAACACAAAGAAATTCTATGTGAAAATTTCTTTGAGAAAATTTAGAACATAAATATGTTTTGAAGGTGTGTATACAGGTGAATGATGATGAATGCAGGCAAGAAGAGATCAGATTTTAATTTGACAAACAGTAGGCACACAAAGATAAAGTATAGCAAAATATTGGGAGAATTGTAGATGCAAGGGAGCAGAGGACAATCCATTCAAAGTGCAGGTGAATGGTAGAACAAGATCATGCAGAGATCTTGAAGGTGAGATGATATGTTTTTATTTTAATTTGATTTGAAGACTGGAGCATGTGTGGTCTTTATATTGATGCACAGGTAGCGACATAAGAAGGTGATAAGATTGTAGCAACCTAGAGGAAGGAGTGCTCAATTGGTTCCAGAGGAAAGAACCAGAGAGATGCCAAAGACTAAGCTCAGAGGAGAGAAGCTTAGTGAGGCATATGTAGCAAGAAGGAGACTTGTTACTGCAGGGGTTTTGTTGCAGCTCAGAAAGGAAATTCCAGAGAGGATGTGGGTAGAATTGCTAAGGGATAAAGGAAGCTGGTAAGAGTTTCTAAGTGAAAGAAGAGGTGGTCAGAACCAAGTATTTCATTAGTGATTGAAATACAAGAGGACGATTTTTTTCTTAAAAGTTGCAAATGAGTTGAAACCTAGAAGGAGTAGAGAGAAGTGCTCAAAAGAGGTTCCAGAGATAGAGAACTAAGTGCTTGCCAAAAGACCGAGTACAGAGGAAAGCTTGGTGAGGTAAGTGACAGCAGGGAGGAATTGCTGTTGCATATGCTTTAGTGTAGCTCATAGTAAGTGAGTAAGGAGCTCATGAAGATAGAGAAGGATAAAATGACTACTGATAGTCATAGTAGAGGTTCTGAGGAAAACCACAGTAGAAGAAAAGTGAAGGAGGATGCCAAGGCAAATGGCAAGAGAATGAGTCAAGAGGAGCTTGACAAGGAAATTGTAGAGTTAAAAGAACAACTCGATGCATTAAGGAGGATACTGGAGGAAAGCCAGAGACAAGGTTGGGTCTTGAGGAAAAAATCAGTAAAGTGGCATAAGTTACAGAGAAGGCTACAACAGAAGCAAGTAAACTGGCTGATGGAAAAACTCAGAGAAGCTGAGTTGGAAATGGAAGTTTCTATTTGTGAACCAGAACAAGGTGAAGTTCTGGGTGAAGATGAAGAATGGAGATCAGTGAACTATTGGGATAGTTCATAGCAGCATACTGAAACGTTGCCAAGGAAGAAGAGACACTGAGGCCTTATGTTTTTAATTATAATAATTTTTTTGCGAGTGCAGCTTTTGCAGAGAATTGTCAGCCTTATGAAGCTATCATAAAACTTGATAAAAATTACCAGATTTCAGAGGAGAACTTGGATTAGCATACGGATGTACTAACAAAGGATGAAGAGTACCTTTCAGAGGATAAGTATTCTAGAGCAGAGTATGATGGAGAATGCCTCTTGAATGAGGAAAATATTGAATTGTTGCAGCAGAAAGAAGTTATTGATGAATTGATATTTGGAACTGTTACAAAACAAGGACAATTCCTTGTGGAGGAAGGAGATGAAGATCAACCTGAAGAGCTGATATGTGAAACATTATTTGAGGTTGTTGAGCCTTACATTTTTCAAACTGACAGTTGTTGTGTGAATACAAGGATTATAAGTGTTAAACAGGAACTTATTTCTGTGGAGATAAATGAGACAGAATTGTCTATGGAAGGTAGTTTGATTGAAATTGGGCAATAATGACCATGCAAAGGATGAAGCTAGAAATGAAGAGCATGGTGATAAAAAAAAAAATCTAAATATAAGGAGGAAATTGAATTGTTGGAGAAGTTTCTAGGAGGAAATGGTAATAGAAAAGAAGTGGTTACAACAGTACTTAATAGTAGAAGAGGGTCTTTAAAAGACATGGAGACAGAAGAGTGTTTTGATTCACAAACCAATAGTTTGTTTACAGAAACAATGCATAGATTGATTGAGTGTGATGTTGTGATCGAAGAAATTGAGCAGAGGTTATTTGGAGATGAAATGGAAGTTCAGAAGAAATAAGAGGGTAAGAATGTAAAGGTGGCAGTAAGGAACCAACAACTACAAAGTGAAAGTAACCAGCAGAAGAGTAAAGGCAAATTTAAAGAAGAGACTATGTTAGCTAAAAACATTGTAAAGGATCATCATTCCATCATGATGATAGGCATAGTGGAGACAACCAGGGAAGCTGTTGAGGCAGTCAATAAAGAAGAAGGACTAAACTCTCATCAAAGGATCAGTGAATGGGAGAAAGAATTGGAGCTACTGGAGAAATGGTTGAAAGCGCCAGTAGGGAAGAAAGAACCTGATGAAGATTGTAAAGGATATGCAAGAGAGGAAGAGGAAAGAGTCCAGGAAAGAAATGAGTTGGACATAGAAATTGAATTGATGATGGATTTGATGAGAAAAGAGTCTCAAAGGGAGAAGAGAATAGTAAGAAAGCAAAGAAGCAGAAAGAAAAAGACAACAACAGCCTGTGAGAGCATAGCTAGTGGGGCAATGCAACATAAAGTGTGAAGACTTGGAGAACAATAACAAACAACAACAGCAACCAAGGACAGAGTATAGAAGAAAGTATGGGATCCACGAGGATACAGATCATAAGCACATGATCAGGAGATCGTGATTATTTTCAACCTTGAGAGTCTGATGCAAGAGCATTCAACTCAACAATATCATTGTACTTTAGTAGACATAGGGGTCTTGTGTTTCCAAGGAAGTTGGTTTCCTATGTTTTGAATTAATGTAATTATCAAGGTTTTGGATGATTTTAATGAGAGAAACTAGAATAGGGATTTAATTAAGTATAGTGAGACATATTTGTAAATGTTCTCGAATGTAGGAGAACATGAGAGAATCAGGATAGTTGAGAGATTTAAGAATTAACTGTAAAACTTAGATTAGGAGTTAGTTCATGATTTTGTGGATTAGAGAGGATCCTTAGAGATAAGGAAGTGATTTTAGGATTTTGTTGAGAAGGTTATGGATCTAAACCATAAATTGGTTGTAAAATCCTTTTGTATAAATGTAAGCCTAAAAGGCATAGTCAGAGGTTAGTTGGTTAGTCAGTCAGGTCGAGAGTTAGATAGGTTTGATTGTAAACCTATAGAAAGTAGGAAAACAGAGGCCATTGATTAGAAAATCAAGCTAGAGAGACAAAGAGTCTCATTATGTAATCATTTATATCTATATATATATATATATATATATATAGATATAGAGAGAGAGAGAGAGAGAGAGAGAGAGAGAGAGAGAGATTTAATTCCTAAATTGTGTAATTGTGTGGTTTGAGTAATTGAATGATAAATTGTGTGTGAATTAGAGGTTTTGCATAGTATATGTATGCGGGTGGAGTTTGGGCAGAACACAGAGAAGAAGTGAGGATGAAGGATCGTGTCAAATCGTTGAATTTGATTGAAGGATCAATGTGAAGTTCAGGAGTGACAATGTTTAAGAGTACGCAGAGTTAACTTAAGATGGAGTTGTGTTGTAGAACAATCAAAGACTAGAAACCTTGGAGGAACTTGAAACCACAAAGAACTTTGAGAAACCACGTAAAGGCAAAGAAAGTAAAGGCACGAAAGAAGGAAGTAAACATGCACAAGAGTCGTCAGAGATTTTAGATCGACAGATATTAATGGTGGAAGAAGAATGGAAGAGGAATAGATCTAGATTGTCAGATCGACAGATCTATTAGATCGACAATGATCAACAACTGTGGGGGTAGGGGTGTATGAATTTCTTAATCGTGTCTGAAGCCCCGCACTCACTCCTAGTTGTCGATCTCATATTCAAAATCTTAGTTCAAAGTCAATTGCGGGAGTTAAGCCCATTTTTAAACTATTTTCTAGTTGAAGTCCTGCAAACCCGTAGATTTGATGGCCTCTTATATCCAATGGATATCAGGTCATAAAGTGATATAACTTTAATTTCGAAATCGGACCCGAACATTTATACATCAAGGATTTATATTCGTTATCGGCTTCGTAAGGGCAGTTAAACGTCGTGCAAGATTCTCATCCAATATCGTTGTTGACCGTTGGATCAAGTGTTCCTTGATCAAACGATGGAGGATCGCTGATTAGTTTGTTGATTGGGTGAACCGACAACCGTCAGATTAAATGATGAGATCAACTATGGAGATTGAAGCCGATAGGGCTTGGACCTAAGTAGACCTGAGAAGTGTTATCAATGTGGGTGAAGTTTATTTGAGTTCCAGAGGGTGAATGAGATACAACACGATAGCCATTGATGTGATTGAGTGAAATCAATGGTGGAGGTTGAATGCAATAAAGGCGAGCGTCGGAAAATGTGCAAGGTCGTGGAATGGCAGAAACATAAGGTTTAAAGCAGTTTATGTAATATTTCTATTATACTAGAGTCATAATAGAAATAGCGGAGTCAAAGGTATTATGGTTTAAGTTGGGTTTTACCAAAGTCTAACCATGGTATGGTTAGGAGGAACGAGTATTAATAATTAACCAAAGGTTAAGAAGGACTGAATAAATTTCCACTCAAAAGGATTAATTAAGGTTAAGACTATGGACAGTCAATTTAAACATTTCCACATGAGATTTAATTAAGGGGCCTTAAACCTTAATTTATGAAGGTTTGACTAGGCATGGTAATTGAAATTCCTGGGACAAATGAGGTTATGCATTTTATATGCA